>JZLH01S0013083.1:38443-53587 GCA_001188425.1 Eucidaris tribuloides
CTCAATTTGAATCGTGCTTATGTCGTTTCTGTTTAATTTGTGACGGTACTGGGAATGTTTATTGATAACTTTCTTTACAGCGGCTTGTTTAAGATAATGAGTTTATGTCATAGTCGTTCAAATCATCTCTACGCATGGTTCTACTGGTCTGTGTATGGTAGTGGAGAGCGTCCGCCTACGTCGCGGAGGTCGCGGTTTCGAGCGGGGTACAAAGACTTTTAAAAATGGTTCTTTGTTTGCACGCCCAATTATTGTATAATCTGCCCATAATGTAACAACGCCCACAATGTATTAACACTTTACTACACAAATGTAATAATCACTCGCCACAATAGTTTGAATTAACTTTTACCCCAATATGTAATAATTGCCACAATTGTATAACCCACAATTTTATATACACTTTATACAATATGTATATATGCATTTTACCAAAATGTAATAATTTCGAAACTGCTTTGGAGATCTCGTTATTCTTCACGCTTCTATCACTCTCCATACTCAGTCTAATATATCAGACCTAGTATAGTATAAGAACGAATTTTTTCCTTTAAGTCTAATTGGATATTATACAAGTCCTGAGTTTTCAGCTCTCAATTTACTATCCAAGTTTAGTCTATGAAGTAGACTCATGAGTATTTCTTATGACCCCACGGTGCTGACATTTCGACGTACGTACCCCGTGGAAGTTAATACGTCAGTCTTCCGCTGGTATCTTCCGCTATAATTAATTTGTGGTATTAATTATTACACAATACTTCGGGTAGTCTTTGTATTAGACCTTTAGCTTATGTAATAGCCACTTACCCATGAACTCTTTAAAGCAGTACGTAAGTCATACGTATTCAGGCCTTAGATGGTATTTGTGTAGTTATTATCTACATCTTCGTGGTATGTCTCTTGTACAGACCTTAACTTATGTAATAGACATTGCCACAACCTGAACCACAGTATTAGTCTACTGTATCAGCTAGCATTGTGATGGGATAGTACTGTTAATTTTACCATCTATCAGGGTAATCTTTGTATCAGTTGTGGGTATATTCTATTACATAAGCTAAGGTCTCGTCAAAGATACCGAGATGGTAATAATTAATACAAGAATACCCATCTACACTAGAACATAGGACTATCATACTTTTTAAGGTTTTGATGGTTAATGTGCTGTTACTACATCAAGTTTAGTTGTCTATTGCATGACTACACGAACGACTGGTGATAATATACACCAAGTTACCCATCTACGGTTGATGACATAAACTATTACAAAACTAAGGTCTGAGAATGAAGACTAGCGAGGGTGCGTCATGCGTAATACACAAATGTCCATCAAGGGCTGATACCTAGACTACGACTCTTAAGGAATTATTACATTTGTGGGCGAAGTGTTATTATACATTTGTGGGTGATGCGAAATTTTATTACATTGATCGGTAAAGTTGTGCGTTATTTACAGTGGCGTTTCTTTGTGGGCGATTATTACATGTGTGTGGGTGTGAAGGTAGTGGTATATTACATTTGTGGGCGTTTGTTACATTTTGTGCGGCGTTATTAAATTGTGGAGTGAGCAACAGGTACCCTTCTGCTTTCCGTATTTTGAGCAGGCCTCGGCAATTCTTCAAACAGAGAAGGGGTCATAATAATTTATGTTTATGCAGGTCCTGCTGGAAATCAGACTGAAGTGGACCTTCCCTGGCGGGTAGATAAAGAAGCAGTGTGATGTCGTGTGATGTGATTGTATTATCGTATTATTTATTATTGATAGAATTATTGATTTTATAGCGATTGTATTATTATTAGATTGTAATTAATTATTATAGTTATTATTAGTTATTATTACTATTAATATAGTGATAGTAGTAGTAGTATAGTAGTAGTAGTAGTTATAGTAGTAGTAGTGTTAGTAGTAGTTAGTAGTAGTAGTATTCATTTTATTATTATTATCATTATTCATTGATTATTAGATATAAACTATGAAGATAAGAGATCGGAATCCTTTAAAACAAAATCAGTGTTTGATTGTTGTTTGTTTTTGTTTTTCGTAATTGCAGCTTTTTATTTTCTATAAAGTGGTTCTTTTTTTTTCGATTTACACCATCGAGTGTGCGTGGGACGGGAAGGAGAGATTAGGAACCTTTGAAGAGCCGCACGCAGAAATCATTAAAACAAATTTTGATAACCAATAGGGATCGCGACATTTTTTCCCCACTAGAATAGAGTTAAAACCGTGAAGTGAAAGTACGACTATCGCGCCGTGCGAGAAAAAGTTCCAGTATGGAAGAAAAAGATGGCCATGCCCGGACTAATTAGAACCGTATTCATTTTCTATGAAAAGGATTTCAACAGATGTACAACACGGTTCGACTATCAGCTGTTCACTTTCTAATCAAAAAATCCGATATTACTACAATGTACTTTCAAACTCTGTTAGCAGGTAATAAAACCACATTTGTTACTGCATCGTTAAAAGTAGATGATTATCCACATAAATTGCAGTGAGAAACGTTGAAAGTGAGAGGTAGATGTTGTTGTGTGTGTGTGTGTGTGTGCCTGTTGTGTGTCGTGTGTGTGTGTGTGTGTTGTGTGTGTTGTGTGCTGTGTGTGTGTGTGATGTGTGTGTGTTTGTTGTGTCTCTGTGTGTGTGTGTGTGTGTGTGTGTGGTGTGTGTGTGGTGTGTGTGTGTGTGTGTGTTTGTGTGGTGTGTTGTGATGTGTGTGTTGTGTTGTGTTCTCTTTTGTTTATTTGACTTGCGCGGAAATAACATTTTACCCACAAAGGAATACGCTCTAGTAGCCAAATAAAGTGGCCATAAAACAATATAAAACAAACGACTAGTTGTAAGTTGCTAGCCCAGTCTTTAAAACATTTTGTGTGTTGTGCGGTTATCAGATATTTATCATGTTATTCAGTATCTGCCTCAAGTGTCTGCTACATGACATGTTTGTCTAAATAGTTTCCATAAGGCTACATGTATGATTTTATTGTAATACATCTTGTATCGGTCGTTTTTTTTTCTGAATAGATACTAACTTTTTATATTCTGAGATGCATGATTGGGTTTACGTTAATTTAGACATGATGGCATTTTTAATTGTGAAAATCGCTAGTTCAGTTTGAAGCTGCTATGATGTTTGAAATAATGTACATTGAGATAAATTTCATACATTAAATATATCTGATGATTGGATACCACTTAATGATCAACAGCGGGTTTTAGAGCCCAAAAAAATTAGGGGGGCTTACTGGGGGCTTTCATTCGCGGCCAAAATCCTTAGTCCAATTTTTTTCTCGGTTCATCCCAGCCGTTCGAAAAGTCCTGGCGGCGGCGCGGGGGGGTGGTAGTAACGGAAAATTTTCCATTCCATATCGAGGCTCCCAAATTTTTTAGACCGTCAACTAAATTCGTCGAAAAATGGTTCAGTCAAGATTTTTCCCCTCCGAATTTTTTTTTTTTTTTTTTTTTTTTGGGGGGGGGGGGCGCTTAGCCCCTGAAGCCCTCCCGTAGAACCGCGCCTGGTGATCAACTCTACCTATCAGGACTGTTAGTTCTATAACGGATGCTACTCACTCTGGAAATGGGCGACATTTGTACTAAGCATCCGGGCAACTCTGCGTGACCATTTTTTTTCACTTTTCTGATTCTCGTCGTCAAAAAAGAAAATGAATTCTTTGAATGTTTTAAACAAACTTAAAATCAGCACTTAACGCAAACCGGGCATTTTATTGAACATAAAACGTACATAAACGGTAGAAATCAGAGATGTTACCGGATCTAATAAGTTAATGGGTGCAGGTGCAAAATGTGGTAATGCGCCTCATTCACGGCGGTACATTGACATAATTTACATCATGTTTTGTTGATTTGTTTCATTTGTGTTATTTGTTTGCTAGCAACCGACTTGAGGTACCGACAAAATTCAGGTTAAGGTAAATGACATGAATTGGGAGTATCCTCAATTGGGCTGGAAACTATGACTAGAATCAAGTAACTATGCAAGGATTCTCCTGTGAAAATCTTGTAGTCAAACGTGTGACTCATTCTAAATAAAAATGTCCATATCACTCGTAACACGAACCTGCTGTGTGGCTCTCTATTGGGTGCTAATTTTTATCGTCCCCTGGATAAAATTAAAATATCCTATTTTCATGCTTGATTCTCCTTAGTTAAACAAAATTAGAGAAAATCCTCCCAGGTGGGAGATCCACTCCTTGCTAGTGAACAGTTGTATATATTTCATCTATTTGGTTCTGTGAGGCAATTTTCAAGTGTTCCCATGCATGTCACTAACTTTAAGGCGTATAGACTGAAAGTCTGTTTTACAATGATGATAGTAACAGCAGAAAATAGTGTACCGCAACCCCTACCTTCAGTATATTCAACGCATTTCCTCTGTGGGTGTTATTTTTGGTGATGGTGGTGTGTGGTGGTGGTGTAGATGGTGGTAGTGCTGGTGGTTGGTGGCGTGGTGGTATGGTGTGGTGGTGGTGCGTTGGTGGTGTGATTGTCGAAGTTGGGATAACGGTTATAGTGTTGGTGTTGGTGTTGGCTGGTGGTGATGGTGGATGGGTGGTGTGGTGGTGGTGGTGGTTGGTGGGGTAGTGTGGTGGTTGGTGGTGCGTGGTTGTGTGGTGTGGTGGGTAGGAGGTGGTCGTGGTGGTGGTGGTGTGGTGGTTGGTGGTGGTTGGTGGTGGTAGTGGTTGATGGTTGGTGGTGTGGTAATCGGTGATGGTGGTGTGTGTGGTTGGTGGTGGTGGTGATGGTACGTGTGTGATATGGTTATAGGTGTTGCGTGTTGGTGGTGGTGGTGATGCGTGGTGGTGGTGGGTGTGTTGGTGGTGGTGGTGGTGGGTGTGCGTGGTGAGTGGTGATGGTGGTGTCGGGTGTGGTGTGGGGTGGTGGTGAGTGGTGGGGTGTGGTGGTGGTGGTTGATTGGTGGTGCTATGTGTGGTGGTGGTGTGCGGTTGGTGGTGGTGGTTGGTAGTGGTGATAATGGTTATAGTGTTGGAGTGTGTTGTGGTGGTGATGGTGGTGGTGGTGTGTTGGTGGTGGTGTCGTGGGTGGTGGTTGATGGTGGTGATGGTGGTGGTGGTGGTGTGTGTGGTGGTGGTGGTCGGTGGATGGTTTGGTGCGTTGTGTGACTGGTAGGTGGTGGTGGTGGTGGTGTGATGCGTGGTGGATGATAGTAGTGGTGGTGGTACCACCCCCCTTACGGCTGAGTCAGAGGACGCGCTGTTCTGGCAGCAAAAGTCATTTAACCACCTCTGCTGACATGACCACCTTGGAGAGAAGGAGGACTGCTGGTGAAACTGTGTGAGGGAGTTGTTCTTTCTGGAATGGTGTGGCCTTTATATATGCATTGAATGGTTACGTTTCTGTGGCAATGCACCCTCCCACCAAATGTATATACACTTTATTTTGAAAACTGCATATGTCTGTAATAGAAAGTTTTCAATTCCCCCCCCCAAAAAAAAAAAAATCATTTGTTAGGAAACAAAGGTAATATTGAAAAAAAGTCATCTATTGCAATAACTCCTATTTCATTATAATCACGAATTCAATGATGGCGAATCTTTTGTATAGTTTGAACGCTAATTATTGATATTATTCATGATTTTTTTGTGGTTATGAAATTTGTGTGATTTTTCTTGTTGTTTCCAATTATACTTGTAATTTCTTTGTATCTTATTCGAAAGACAGAGCCCAGTTGGACCCCAAAAGGGGGGGGGGTCCATTTTTCGTTTTTAAACAACCGATCTTCATCAGCAATAAATTCTGCATTGCTTCTGAATAAACATTTGTGAGGCTGTTAAATTTCCATTCTTTTTTTTTTATATTTCTGATCCAGTATTACTCTGTTATGAACATTTGGAAATAATGGGGGGGGGGGGTAGACAGATTTTTAGAGGGTCAAAGCCTAAGGTCAGGGTCACAAACTTTATAAACAATAAAGTCAGTTTGATAAAGGTCATATAGCCTGAACAGCTGTTGCGATCAGCGCACTGTAGGCTGCTGCAGCTGCGGACAATTCTAGAACTCAACGGTAAAGTAGATGTCTTGGCGAGGCAGATGCTGATGCGTGTAAGTGAAGCTCGTGTACCAAAAAGATGGGTCGCGGTATGTTGATCACGCAAATAACGGTAACCCCGAATAATTGACGTTAGTCACCCCACTATAACAGAATATGGGTGGCTCAGAGGCCCCAACTTCATTAGCAGTGATAAAAAAATATGTATTATGTGGTGTGCAGGGCGATTGTTCGGGGGGGGGGGGGGTAACTAGTTTGTTTTAATCGCGGATTGTAACTGCGCCTCACGTGGGTTTTCCACCGCACCCATGCAGCCCCCCCCCCAAGGTGGGGGGGGGGGCTGGGGACTATCATTGGCAAAGGTGTATTAACATGTGCGTGTATGGACTTTCAAAATGGACCTCTAAACAAGTAATTATCTGTGGATCTCAGAAAACCCAACCAAGTATTCGTTCTGGAAGATACCCTTAACACGTAAACCTGCTGTGAAAAGTATAACCCTTTCTTTTCCTGATTTTTGGTCAATTTTGAAACCCTTTCAAATCGGCTACGACCATGAAAAGAACCTTTTACACATTTTTTCACAACCCCAGGTGTCACCTTATGACAGTGCCCCCCCCCCCCCCCCACCCCCGGGCCAAAACCACCAACTCACACACATTCCACAATTGTGTAACAGGCCATAATACACACACCACCAACACAAACACACCACCCCTACATAATATGTAGTTCATAATATGTAATGTATTACATATACACGACACACATATACACTCGCAAACACACATTTCTTGACATGTCAATGAATGTTTCAGTTGCAGATAGAGCATACATACTTTTGACATTTTTACCAGAAATGTTTCTCAAGTAGAGTTCTCATATTATTTTCAGATGAAGCATACACGTAAGAAAACTCTTACGGACACTCCAATCCCCGAGTATAGTCCCGAATATTTATTACAAGAAATCTAGGGTGAAATTACTGAAATTCATTTTTTTTTCCAAAGTATACCAAATATGTAGCAATCACACTGAGAACATGTCTAGTTACTACACACTTCTGTATGTAAGTACACATACAGCTGTATGTACATATACACATATTGAGCCAATATCAAGTACACACACACATATACACAACAAACACGCACACACACACACACACACACTCACATGCACGCACGCACGCACGCACGCACGCACACGCACCCGCACACGCATATGCACACGCAAACGCACACGCACACGCACACACACATGCACATACACATGCCCTAAACAAATCCTAAACAAATCTCAAGTCCAATACTGAAATCCAACAAAATGTAAAATTCGGCTCTTACTTCAGGAGATTAGTCTCTACATTTAATTTGATTTAAATATTAACTTAAATTGCAAATAAGCACCAGACAGGTTCATGTTAAAAAAACAATACAAGTGCCTTGGTAACCCAATGTTATTGTCAGGTATCAATAATTTATTCAGTTTGATTTCAATTAGGGATAATTCTACAACTACACACACTCATGTTTGGGCTTAAGACTACGTCACTATGTAAAAAAAGAGGCACCAATTAATAATTTATCCACAGAATAGGTGCCAATAAATATCCCAATTAAATTGCCCGAGACAGGAACCGATTTAGGAAGGTAGGAACACTCCATTTGTTAAAGAACAATATTCTGCTCATCAACTTTTCCCCCAAATAATTTAAATTTCGCCTCTCACTTCAGCCAAACCAGTTTAATGATTTCGCCAGTTCCCAAATTATTATATATAAACAAGAGGATTTTGAAATCAAGATCCACTTCTGACCGAAGTTCCCCTGAAAAATTTTTTTGTTTGTTTTCCCTGCAATTGCAAGTAAATATTGTTGGGTATTCAATCACTGACGCTGACTGCAATCGCTAGCGAAAAGCTCACTTTTTGTTCTCAAAATTCTATCAGTGATGCCGACTCATTGTGCAACATATAACAAAGTGTCACATTGACAAACAGAAACAAACGGCGACAAAGCGTGCATATTGTATGCAATTGACAACTATTTCACAAATTACATTTTGAGTGTTTTTGTTGATTTTTTTTTCCTTGGTTGAATTCTCTATGGAACACGACAGCAAGCCGGGATGACCCTCTTGTTCCCCAACTTTGAATGGAACAGTCCATTTTCCAAATGACAGCATACATCTTCAATATTTACCAACAAATGCAAGGGAAAAAAATTATGCATGTACCACCTACATGTCAAGCAGATGCTCGGTTTTAAGCAGGTTTGGTTGTGCAGATGTATGGGAGGTATCAAATGAATTGCCTCCCTTGGTCAAATCATGAACAATACCTGAATCGTCACAAACGACGAGGGAAAACGGAAACGGTGAGGATTCCATGTAGAGTTCCTGATTTGCCCACTAACGTAAAACGACATAAACACAAGGGTGTCATACTACGAATAAACGTCACGTCATTCGCACAGACAATACCATACTCGTTCTTATCACCAAGGGTAGATTCAGCAAAAAGCTACATTTAATTTCTAATGTTTCCCACGGAGGGTCGGAGAAATAAAAGACAATAAAAATTACAATAAACCAAAATAGGACAGTGGAGTAAATATAAAGAGCTGAGCTTTAATACACCATGCAACCCTCTACAATGATTGTTTGGAGTTGGTTTTCAGTATCCATCAATCGGGCCAATGTCATGATATATCCACTACAATCATGCAATACAATGAATTCAACTTAACCAGGCTGGTAGTTATTCCATTACAGTTGGTGTGTTTCATTTCATCCTGCATAATTTCACAATCATAATTAATATAGCACTGATTTAATATAGTTTGTGTAAATTATATTTTTTTGTAACAAACATAATACAAATGAATTACCAGACAATGTTTCAGTCAGTCATAACAAAGAGTAAATGTTAAATCACGAGTAGAAATTTACTATAATACAACCTAAATGAAGCAAAAGAAAAAATAATAAAGGAAATTGTGGAAGAATAACAAACTTGTTTTACAGTTCACAAGCTGTTTATCTAAGATACTCCATCAACATATGATACTAGGGCATATTTCAATGCAGTTTGGGTACTAATACACTGGTATAAGAAGTAAGGTGTATAAAACATAAAAATGCTAATACAATTTCTCGTGCCTCAAATCTTGATATGATTTTACAAGTTAGTTACTTGCTAGACATGATATTATACTGAACCACTACATATTAAATTAACATTACTTTGTACATGATTAAAGTGAAGATTAACATGATTTATCATACATACACCACAAGTACAGTCTTTTAATATTTTTATCAATGAAATTTATCTTTAAGACGACAGTGCAGTAAAATCAAAAAAATGTCTGAAAGCAGTTCCAGTATATTTTTCACTGTCAAGTCTATAATTTTTTTTATTTTTTATTTTCACACAGTTACAATACTATGAAGCATACATAAGTTACTTTTGTGGTTGTATCTGTGACTATTGAGTAGAATCTGATGAAATATCAGATTTACTACTAACGGTGCTACAGCCACATGTAGTGTGCCCGGTCCATCAACATAAGAGCGTACCAATATGGTATCATGGACATACAACAACACAACAGATTATATGAATCAATATACATTTAATACTCACAAGAACAGGTATAGCAAACACTAATTAAATTACACTCTCTTTTTTCCCATGCTCACACAGACTCTATTCCAAATGGAAATGCAAACGTCCAATAATTAAACTTTTTGTTTCCAAATAAAAATAAACAAAAATTACAATTCATCTCTTGAAAGAAAAAAAAAAGGGAGGGAGAAATATACAATGATATAACCTAGCTCGCTCATCCAATGCTGTTCAGATCTGTGCATGTCACACAGTCTACGAATGCCAACCATGCCAATGGATAAATGAACGTTACAGTACATCTAGATTTTTACAATCTTGTATCACCTTTTTCTACCCTTCTGCAATGGATCCCTTCACTAGTCGAAAAATTAAGAAATAATCATTTTCTAGGACTACAACTGAAATTACTTTATACATATTTGTACTTTTTTAATCTCTCCCTATCTCTCTCTCTCTCTCTTTCCTGGACAATAAAGGATGATACTACAATGTCTGTCGGTAGACGTTGTTGAAGTAGCTTCCTACTGCACTACTAGCCATGACCGATTATGAAGGTTGCTATGGATACGAATAAGCAAGCAAGGGGATTTCTGAAGGATCTCCTTAGATCTCCATGTTCAGCTCTTGCAAGCAACGCTCCATTTCTTCATTCATTTGTCGGCATTTCTCCTTCTCAGCTACCAATTCCTCTGCAATTGTAAAGTTTCCCAGAAAATATAGGAAGACCGAAGGAGTGATGACCGTCCCAAACAAACGCAATATCAAAAAGAAAGAAAAACATACAAGCAAGGGAGGGTGTACATAGTGGTAAGTGACAGGACACATTGACAAGTACACAAAGAGAGGAGAAATGGAGAAATAAATTTAGATTGGTGAAGACATAGAAAAGGGATTTAGCATGTATAGAAAAAGCAAGGCTGTCAACAAAGATAGGAATGCAAATCAAAAGCAAAAGAAGCTAAAATCATAAAATAAGAACATTTACAGTGGATGAGGCAAAAACTCCCCATCATAATAATGCACCATGACTCTTTACAACACATTTAGTTTATACATAGCATAGTAGATTTGCTCTTGTTTTCAAATGTGCACACTTTAGACCAGATACCACAATGCTGCTGCTACCATAAAACTACACATACTTACCTCAGCAATGAAGTCTACCTATGTACATTTCCAAATCAACAACAACCAGTGATTACACTTTGAATGGCGGTTACTTGCAAGGTTCATCGGAAATGCATCTCCTAAACGGTAGTCACTGCGATGCTACGAGTATATCCTACAAGTAAAGGCTCCAGAATCATTACTGGTATTCTAATTTCTGATACATGATTGGCATATTTGTGTCTATGTATAAAATTACATTTGCTGAGTATCATTAAATACTGCCAGCAGAAATGAAACACTTGGCCCTAATATCACAATGATGCGTATCAATTATTTTTATGTTGTACACATTTATGGTCTAATTGATCTACTTGTCTACATTACTATAATTAGAATGTCACTTCTGGTCCAAATTCCAATGCATTTCAAAAATTTGTAGCATTTAGCATTCATACTTTTTTTTATGTGTAGTACACTTGGACCCATGGACATTTTAGATATTGTTTACATTAAATATTCATATGCATGGAATGTTCTTATGTTTATCATTTGGATGGCATGGTCCCATATCGCAAGATAATTCCTTAACAATGCACAGTTAAGTTAGAAGATCAATTGGGTATGTTTGTTGTGTTGCCTTGAAAATTTGCCATTCACGGTGACAATGATCTATATACATGTATAGTCTACAGAGGAAATTTAAGGACAGACACTATATAACACTAACGATAGAATTATTAGACAAGTAAGTGTTATAATAGTTTACTGCACAATACTTGAATTTGTGTTCATAATCTGTTAACTGTAGCTTCGTATAGAAAAGTCTAGTATAGACACAAATGAACCACTACAAAGTTAAAATGTGTGATTATATTTTGGTATAGCCATTCCAGGGTTACATTTCATTCAGTTCTGCTAAGGTTGTCTCCAACTCGTCCTTCACTTTCTTGTAATTATCCTGCTCCTGTCCAAGTTCAGCTGCAGAATGTAAAAAAAAAGGAAACAAAAGAGAAGAATATGAGTGATTAGAGATGAAGTGGGTACATTTGAGATTTCGCTTCAATACCAAATCATGCTTGTTGTTGTTGTTTTTTATGCGATATTACAAAGACACACCAATGACACTTCATTGCAGGGTTGGTGATTTAAATCGTGATTTAAATCATGATTTTTTTTGAAAAAATCAGTGATTTAAATCAAATAAATTGATTTTTTTATTTTAATCAATATTTAAATCATGATTTTTTTTGAAAAAATCAGTGATTTAAATCAAATAAATTGATTTTTTGATTTTAATCAATATTTTAATCATGATTTAAATCGTGATTTAAATCACCCCTTTCAAAAAATTCGTGATTTTTTTCCCAACCCTGCTTCATTGCAAGGCTAAGTTCATGTAAAACGGGTGAGTCTTTTATTTGAAGGCCAGTTGTAACACTTTTATCATCCCTTTTTATATCATGTATTTATATGTGTACATCTATATCAAAGCATTTAACCCATTGAAGACTATACATCAGATATCTCGTCTTGAGGTCTATGGGAAATGCATGTTAAAACGAAATCAAATTGTCTTCAAGGGATTAAAGCATTTAAGGTGACACTCTGTAAAATACTCGTTACATCTGCTGTTTTATCAAAGGTAAATCATTCTGTAATTTGTTTGTTTCAGCACTCAAATTAAATAAAAAATGATGTTCAAACTGTAAAAGGGAATCAAACGTGTCACAAATTCTCCCTATCGCATATAGCTCTCTGAATCTGAACGTATGTGGCGCTCTAATTTTTTGACCCTTTATTCTTGGGAGATAAACTTCCGGTTTATAGCAAGCATACGTGATACACATTGCAAGCTAAAATACTCGTGGGTCGTGTCAAATTCTTTATTTATTATAATCTCTCGAATAGTATTTTTGGTTCAAGTTCTTTTCGTTCATATAACAATCCTTCCATTCAGCCCATGAACGGAGCCATCAGCCGTCCTCACACACCGGCGTTCGCGTTCCGACTCGGCGTGCGCACGGTCGCATTCCTCTCTCACGAGGTAAACATACGCGGCTTTCCTGGCAAAATTTTTGAGTTCATTCCTTCGTTCGGGTCGTAGAAACATTTTTTTTTACTAAAAAGTCCTTTAATTGTGACACAGACATTCTCCGAAATTGTTCATCAGGTCAATCCATGTTTGCTCGGGTATGAGGTATTGATATTACGAATTTGACGACGTTCGAAATGACATGTTTTGTGCGTTTGACTGTACAATTTACCGGAACCGGAAGTTTGCATCCCAAGAGCGATCGATCAGATATCGGTATCGTGAGGTGATATCGCTTAATATCGGCTATATGCGATAGGGAGAATTGTAGCCCTTCATAAAAGAATCACACATACAGTATACTGATTTTCAGTTCCATTACAAACCTATCCAATATAACCTGTCTTTAAACAAAAATTCAATGATGCACATATCATACATCTTTCTCAAGTTTGGTGATTTTTATTTTGTTAGACTTCCTTGCATGACTGAAGGTAGGTCAGCATGAAAATGTTCGTAAAAAAGAGTCAGAGTTTAGCAATGGACTCAAGTTTTTTTTATCAATACCCTGGTACTACAGAGTCCAGGCAAAGATCAGATGCCAACTAACTTCAGTGTCATCAGTGGCATAAATTGCAAAACTTTACGTAAACAAATCATTTGTTTATATTGTGTCTGTGTGGATACTGACAGGTCACAAGACATGGCATAAATGCAACTGAAAATCTGTAACCGTATTTAACAGATTTATGATGACATCCCCTGATACCAGAACTAACTAAGATGGATTTAAGATATTGTTGCATCACTTCAAACATCAGATGACATATCTTTAACTGAGCACAAAGACAGTGTTTCAATAACCTTCATACTTACACAGCACAAGTAACCACATTCAAAAAATCGCCTGTCATAATCAAGCAAGGTGGTACAGAGTATATTGTAACTTTTCACATAACAAACAAACTGACCAAAAGAAATTGTTTCTTTGTTAATTGTACCACGGTGTATTCCATAAAATTTAACCACAAACACTACTGGCATAAGTACAATTTGAGTATTTCATGCAAAGAAACACCTCATTCCTTATTTTGATACATGTCACACAAAATGAATCAAAGATGAAATGGCACAGGGCAACTTTGTACATGTATGGATGCTGAGAATTCCATTTGTTATGTATACACGCACTGAAATTGAAAATGAAATTGATATTGAAATTGAAATTGGAATCATGAATTATGTGAAAATTGGAGTTGCATTCAGAAACATAAGTGGATTGGTTTCAAGAATTTTACCATTCAAATGTAAACTTTTTGGGACAAGTATCCTATGTTTTGGTCCAAAAATATTACAACAGTACATACAGTTAACATTTCAACTTTTTGTTCTTTTTCCATTCCAATTTTGATTTTTGATTATTTTTTCCAAAGAATGGAGTGAGGGGGAATAACCTCTTGATGGCGCAAAATGCAAATGAAGAGTAGCATCACATCAAAGTCAGAGGTACAAAGTCAACCCCTCTCCCAAATCTTCCTTGACATATGTAATCAAAGCATCCTCATATTTCAATATTGATAATATGCTGTCCTTGAGCATATCAAGCTAAATTCTACATACACACTGTTATAAATTGTTTCAACACACACAAATGTACATAATGTTTGATATGGATTGAGAAAATACAGTCACAAATTTTGATCACAGCAAATAAATAGCAATGAAAATGAAGTCATGAACCTGTGTCGATTGGTATACTAATGGACATTATTGTTCACCACCAAAACCAACTATCACTGGAGACGAGCACATGCAACAAAGACCTCAACAGACCCACCCTGTCCTTCATTTAGGTAAGATAACATTCTGTGCAGGCATGCTAATTATGAAAGTGTCATGCTTTCCGTCTTACTCTACCGTAAAAGTGTGGGGGTGTAGTGTTCCAAAATGCAGTGTGGGAGTGAAATTGGTCTATACCATCGCCACGCCCCCCTTGCGGTGTGGGTGGGGGGTTGTGTTCTCTTCATGGACTTTGCAAAAGGAAGCTACTACTGTGGTGGCATGCACAGTGTACTGTCACAGGACCTGATTTGTTTGAATAACCCTGCTCCCTCATTTCTCACCACCCCCCCCCCCAACCAATAAAAAACACCTCAATTATCTGACAGGGTTACTTTTTAATGGGTATATTTTTTATTTGACTTTTCTAACTATATAACATTTAACAATCCACATTGAAAGCAAAATGACACTTCAGTCAACTGGAAAGTTGTATCAAGTTGCTGGCCATCTCTCGTATATGTACTTTCCCTGCCTCCATAGATATTCTCTCACCATCTAGGT
>JZLH01S0013086.1:7011-21341 GCA_001188425.1 Eucidaris tribuloides
ATTTTTTTCGGGTACAGTTAATTAGATAATAAAAAAGTATCATTTCCTTTAATAAGTTACGAAGACAATGCCACGTAGGTCGTTGAATTGGTCAATAAGTGTAACATAAATGATTTAGTTAATATCCCGTGTGAAATTTTAATTAAATATCAGTTTTTCTTAGGGTGGGAATTTTGGATATCGCGTGTTTAACTCTGGTTGACAGCCAAATCTTTTAAGCGATATGAAGATTCTGAGCCCGGTGGAGAGAAAAAAACCTTTCTAAATTTACAACTTCCGATCTCACACAAATGAGCACATATTTATGCTTACAATCGACAGTAAAACTGCAGTGAAACAAACACTAAAGTTGTAAGTAAATTAACACGATACATTCTTATTTACCGCACATAAACACTATCAGACACCAAAGTAATGTATCTTCCTCGAGTTGCACACCTGCACCATGTGAACATTTCGATGAATATCATATAACCTCGACCAATCAAATCCTTAGCTGCCCGTAGCGACGCGTTCGATATAACGAACAACAAGCGCTCGAATTTCTGACCACTCGTTTTGAAATTGATATTTTAAATCGCCTATTTATAAGTTCTTAGACATAATATTTTTGGCTGAAACTCAAACACACCGATAGAAGAACTTGAAGATTCATTTTCTGCAATAAAAAAAAAAATTGGCGAGACGACTATCAACTTCAGTATTTGGCCTCTCACGGAAAATCACCCGTGCACCTTTTTACTGGCATCATTCGAAGAGCGCGGTCACATATTTGATTATGCGAACTTCATTCTTAATTTCTCGAAATTATATTATTCTGAGAAATTTACAAAACATGTAGTTAAAAAATCACATGTTTTACTTGTGTGACATTCAAAATGCTAAAATTGTATGTAAAAATCACTGAACATATCCATTGAAAAGTATATTGGAAAACGAAGTGCCTGTATGGTAAAAATTTGAACGAAAAAAGATTGCGTTTTCTAAATATTCATCTTGCTAGTATCTCTTTTCTAATCTTTACTTTAGCAAATGTAACAATTTCGCAAATTTTTATTATAATATCAGTAATTTGTACAAACATGTTGTTTAAAAAACACATGTTTTATGTAATGTGTCATTCAAAATGAAAACTTGTGTAAAAATCAGCCGAACACATTTAAGCGAATAGTGATATTGCCAAAACAACTGCCTCAATAATTAAAAATTACTTAAAACTGAAGGCGCTTTACATAAATTCTTATGTAAACTTCCGCTTTATTCTCTACAAAAAAAAATGGAAAGTAACCTGATACTTCTTATGTCTTATTTACAAGATATTGGTAAAAGAATAGTTCATGTAAAGTTTCATGCATAGAAATTTCTTTGCAAAAGTTCACCATTTATTGCCCAAAAAATTAGCTTGAGTAAAATTCTTAATAAACGAAATTTACATTTGCCACAATGTAATCAGTGGTCATTCGTAAGACTCAGCGTTGACATACTGACTCGATTATGAAGCGATCTTGAATTGCATATTTTGTAAAGATTTGTAATAATACCCATCTCTTAAATACGTTGTTTAATGTAGTTATTAATTAAGTAAACTTGTTTTGCAAACTGTTTTGTGAAGAATATTTTTTAAATAAACAACGCTGGCAATATGCATGCAGTATATAAAATTCCTCAGTTTGTTAAATTGCCTTCAAATTAATGAAAAATCATGCTCAAATGCGATAAGTCTATATTACCAGGCAAGAAACGTTGGTTCGCTAACGTAACAGCATCGGATCCAGTACGCGCGTGTGCTCCGCGAATGCCCCGAGCCAACGTACCACGGATGCCCATTGCGCGAGTGAACGAAATTTACGCCTGCTCGCCAGGCAATCCATTTGATAACTTTAAATTTTGCGAAGTTCTGTGACAAATCAACCAATGCCGACTCATAGCAAACCCAATTCCTTTTGAGATATCTGGATGCGCTTCAACTTCTTAGAGGAACCTGGAGACGCAATAAAACCCGACATCAAGCAAGAAGAAAGCATCAGATTAGTTTAAATTCTTCATCACAACCCTCAGAATCCACTCTCCAACAAGTACAGATCGGCTGATGTTCTTATCACAGACTGCCTCCACCTCCATGTCTACTGCGAAACACAGTAGCGCGTAACGACCTAACGACACGGAAACGAAGCAATGACTGACGATCACCGCGACCCACGTGAGTACCCTGGGGGCCAGTCCCTTTAGATAGACCGTTTTGAATACTTTTTCGCTGCTACCTGCGCCTAAAAAGCTTCCTGCACTAGCACTAGCTTACCAACGTGTCTGTTCATTTTACGCGAGCTAACGACGCTAGAAGGGCGTTACCGTCATTATCGAGCTTTGTTAGTTATAGATCCATTCCGGGCGCCCTGGTAGGCGATTTTTTCCCAGAACTATTTTCGCAGATACGCATGCGCACTTGAATCATACTACGAGACTATTAATATTCATGAAACATCTCTATGCACTTCATTAAGTGCGTTCGACATGCAGATATCACTTCATCGCACGAGGAGTGTGTCTACGTAAGGTTCGCACCCAATCTTGTGATTAATTCAAGAGACGCTGCAAAATACGCTTGTCTAGCGGCTGCTAGCTAACTAAAAAATATCGCAAACAATGCCCCTTAATCAACAGTATCATAATACCTCTTTTTTCTGTTACACACCTTCATTGTTTCGTATTCTAAACCTAGTCTTGACCATAATTTAATAAAACGTAAAACAGAACACTGGAAGTTTGCAAATCCCTAGTTTTTTTTCACGAGTTGTATCATGAGGAAATATTTCTTTAGTGAAATTAATCTTATTCCCCCGCCGAGAATGTATTTAACGTCGTAGTGAAAGTTTGAAATTTTGACTAGAATGTGTGTTAATAAATTGTCAGTAAGTATCGTACGAAAGGCGTAGACTTTCACACAGCGTTATACATTTTTTGAGATTACCAATGTTAAATTCAATGCTTGTTATCTGTACAGCCCTAAACTGAAAAAAAAAAACAGTTTTCATGATTCCAAGTTAATGGTAAAGTGTCTTTGACATGTGATGGGTTAAAGCCGATCGATCGAAGTCGATAGACCGAGGGTCTGTAAAATCAAGCGTCCGTAATACCATGGGTCCTGTTAGACCAGAGTTACGAATGGACGATTAGTGAGAAGGTTGATAGGACTGAGGTATGTTAGATCAAAGTCCGTAACTTCGTTATGACCATGGGTCCGTATAAGACCAATGATGTCTTCCCTGAGAACAAGGTCTCCATAGACGATTTATTATCAAGAGTCACCAATGACTGATTATTGAGAAGCGGCGACTAGACGGAGGGGTCCATTAGAGCAGCGTGCCGCACTTGGTCTGTGATACCAAGGTCATTAGATCAAGTGTGCATACTTAGACCAAGGGTTCTAAGACAAAGTTCGTTAGACCATGTCCATTAATACCAATTTCAGGCTCCAATAGACTGATTATTAACAAAATTACGATGGACCAATTAATTGAGAAGGTTGATACACTGATGGTGCTTGTAGGCGGAGCTGACATTAGACCAAGGTCATAGATCAAGATCCATTAGACAAATTGTCCGTTAGACAAAGGGTCGTTAGACCAGGCCAAGTCCTAGGACCGATAAGAGTATGTTGGACCATTTAGTGAGAAGGAACCAATAGCCAAGACCAAATAGACCAAGGGCCGATAATAGACTGAGGGTCTGTTAGAATCAAAGGTCCATAAGACCATGAGTCCATTCCAATTAAACCAAATTTAAGGTCGACTAGACCTGATTATTAACAAGATTACATGGACAATATTGAGAAGGTTACGATAGTCGAGGTCCTTTAGGCGGAGCTGGACCAATTAGACGAGGCCGCCTCCATAGATCAAGGTCTAGACAAAGAATCAGACAAAGCTTGATAGACAACAAGAGTACGGTGACCATTTATGAAAGAACAATTAGCCCAGTGAGTCCATAGACCAAGGTCTACATATAATTGCCACCATTTTTCCGTTTACAAAATAAAATTCCGTTTCAAATGCGTTATTTTCCGCGATTATTCCGCGTAATACTCAAAATCAGTATAATAAGACACCACATATTACCTAATACATGCATGATTACAAATCAGCATCAGTGACAAGGAGCAGCTGTACTAATTAGGGAGAAGAGAACAGCCGCACGATGCCCGCAGAGGGGCTTGGCTGGTCATTAAAGTTGGGTAATAAAAAGAAAAAAAAAAAAAAAAAAAAAAAATATTTCTGCTAGTAATGCGTAGCGCGGCTATATTTAATAAATAATGATTTTAAACGTTTTAATATTTGTTAAATTTGTAATTTACTACCAATTTTAGTTATTACGCAGCATTCATGATTTCCCCTATTTCCGCGTTACACTTCCATTTTCCGCACTTTTCCCGTACCGTATCGCGAAGGAAGCTTTAGTGCTAATAGACGAAAGAGTTCACAGGTCCATTTGACCAAAGTCCATCTAGACCAGAGGGTCATAGACCAATATGAAGTAGTACGATGGATAATCAATTGAGAAGGCCGTTCGACAGACCGAGGGTCCCCTATAGCCAAGGAATCAACAGAGCCGGAGAGAGATATTGTAAATCATATAGCTTTAAAGCTATTGATTGGGTGTGCTATTTATTATAATCTCTCCATAACATACCCTACACACGCTTTCATTCTAATTTAAAAATGCCCTCCAAATTAACTTCTTATTAACAGGTAGCATACGTTTCAGGTATTTGGAGCCATTTGCGATGGTGCTGCCGTACGAGCGCCGTTTTTTTTCCGCGGCGACCTTTCCGACCGAATATTGTCGTTTTTCGACGGATTGATTCTCCCACATTAGAACTTTTACCGACACAGAGACCCAAAATTATCGGCTGGACAGATGTCCAAAACGAGAATGCGCGCGCATTGCGCGCGTAGCTGAATTAATGCGCACTTATTTAAATCATCATACTCTGCTAGAGATTAACAGTGACCCGCCTATCTTTTTATTCGCGCTACTTGCGAATAGAAGTATGATGCGTAGATAGCAATTTCAGGCTCGCTTCCTATGCAACGTGTAGTGACGTCGTCACATAAAAGAATTGTAATTCAACATATCTCATGACTGGAGTCGAGTAACATCACCAAAACCTGGCATAGAACTTTCCGGTCAACAGGTCATCACTGACGTGCTTATTCACTAGCGTGCGGGCTCACGAGGAATCGCGTCACGCGTACGTTACAAAAAAAACTTAAGCTCATAAATCACCTCATATTTTCTCCTGCATCATACACGACGAACCCTACACATTGTATTGCTCATTCTGCATCAGGCTTATGAATCCCTAGGATAACAGTTCAGAGCAGCTGACTTTTGCATGCAGAATACTTTGGCGTCATACTATGACGTCACAAAGAAATATCGTATTTTTGCGCATAATTATGAATGGGCTGGGTTAAGATAACAACTGGTACAAGAAATCTTAGTGCTCAACAAGTTATACTCGTGCTAATCATAACCGTACGCCACGTCGCAACGAACGGTACGCGCACGTCGATTTCAATTTCAATGATCAGGGACCTAATTCATCATGCAATAGGTGATGATATTGCAATTGTTTGTCACATGTTTCTTTTTAAATTAATGAGTCAAAGCGCGTTACGGCGGATCCCAATTAAAATCTACGTTAATAATATTGGTCTTTCGACCTAAATTGGCAAACGAGACCCAATGGTCTGCATGGATCTTGTCCTTATATGGACCTTTGTTAATACGGCACCGTTGAGCGAATGGACGGCGGTTGGTAGATAACGCCTATACGCACACTGATCTAGTGGACCTCTCCATCTATCTACCCTCTCAATAATCGGTTCATTGTACTCTGTGATAATATGGTCTTCTTTTCGCTTGCAGGCAGGTCATCTATGGTCTAACGGACCCATGGCCTAATGAGTTAGACGGACGCTTTTGCATCGTAACATACCTCGTCTACAACCTTCTCAATAATCGGTCCATCGTACTCTGCGATCTAACAGACGGCAAGGTCTAACGACCCTGTTAACTAAACGCCTTGGTCTAAACAACATCGGCTCTATAAGGACTCTCGTCGATTCGCTGGTAACATCAACACATGTCAAGATGAGCACTTTCACCATTAATTGCAAATTAATACAAACCTTTATTCATTTAGGGCCTGCTTACGATAAGAAGCACGTAATTCTACATTGGTAATCCACACAAATATGAACGCTGTGTAAGTCCACGCCTTTCGTACGACAAATGTCTGACACATTTACTAAAACAGCATGTGCTGGGTCCGTTAGGGCCTAACTGATTGACGTGCCGTGCCAACGTCAAAATTCCAGCAATTTCATTACGAGCTAATACATTCGGCGGTTAAAAAATTAATTTATACCTAAATGAAAGTACATTTTCACATGAAATACAACTCAAAAGAAAAAAACGTAGGGCAATTTGCAAACTTCCGAGTGTTCTAGTTTACGTTTGATCTATAATGCCGTTCAGATAGCTTTAAAAAAAAAAATGAGGTAATTGCACAGAGAGAAATGAAGCAGATCTATTGATATCATGTAATTCAGACGGGATGTTTGGAATTTTAAGTTAGCACAGCTCTACACGAAGTATTTATTTAGACGATCCTGAATGCTAATATCAAAATCGCGTACACAACTTCTTTGTAGCACACCTCCTCGTCGCTGAATTGATATCTGCATGGTCGACGCACTCGATGAAGTTAGTATGAATTTGCAGACTCCCCTGCGAAGCAGGGGCCATCCGCGGATGCGGATGCTAAGACAGTTTTCGGCTGTGATTCACAGAATAATGGTCTGGGCAGTCAGACTAGAATGAAGTGCAATGAGATGTTGATTAGGCAGGGCTCATGAATTACTGCGCCAGTCCGAACGGGCTTCGATACGACGGCTGCTGCGCGCTGCGCAGTACGGTGAGATGGCAGTTCAGTTAGAAGTTCCATCGCGGGGCCTTTTGTCTTTGCGTAATTTTAAAACAGCTAAATCCTAAAGCAAAATTAATTTCTGTTCACGTCCTATATCAAATATGGGATGTTTAAAACCCAAACAACCCCTTGTTATGCTTTTTTGCTAAACAGTGTCTATTGAATTATTCCACAACTGATCATTTTTACAAGCAAATTATAAACCTGGTACATCTTTGCGGCCGTCACATGGCAAAAGGGGTATCCTGCCGAAATACGCATTCTGGAAATCACTTGAAGTTTCAGCTTTTACCGTTTTTGTGAAAGGGGACTTTTCAATGTTGATTTTGATTTAAGTGTGTTAGACTATCATTTCAATTATTTCTTCTATAAATCTTTATAGTAGTAATTAACACTTTTCTTCAAAATACCGCATTTTTATGTAGAACCAGCATCTTACAAGATATCCACTATCCACACTGTCCTCGATTCACCGATTAAAAGGAATGTATCTTCATTACGTCCTACAGTTTTCAATTGCGAATACTCATGGCAAAAGGTTGATCTGCACATACACCATTCGATTCTATGAACAAAACAGGCAAAAAGGATGTATCTGCAGTACACCATAATATTATAGATTAGTAATTGTTCTACAAAATATAACAATGTAACGGAAACAGGTCAAGACTGAAAGATTGTTGCTGGCAAAAAGAATTGGAAGAAGAAACAATCATGATATGAAAAATGTGGTACTTTTGCCTAGAAACTATTAATTACAGAAATTCTTTTTATGCTAGAACAACCAAATGAAATGGAGATAAGCTACCACAGCGTATAAGTACAGCAGTCTATCATTCAAGCGCATTTCAAAATCTGCACTACAAAACTCATTTGTTGCAATGTGAATCAGAAGTGATTTATAATAAATCTTGCCAATATCTCCGTTTTACATGATTGTACATAAATTTTGATTTAAAAATATGCTTACACTTGCTCCTCAAGATTAAGTTATTGATGAGTCCTGTAATTTATAATCGTAATTCAGTTTATTAACTTTTTGAATGTAATTTATCAATTGTATTTATATCAATTTATTTTAAATGTTTTATATATTGTGTAACAATCAAACACTGTCACCAATATTGCCGCTTAGTCACTTGATTTTAGTCAGCTGACAAATTAGGAAGCATGGCTTCTTTCAATTTTCAAATACAAGCGTCCCACAGGATGAACTCTTAGTTGCAATCAATGTGGGGAACATACTTTTCAAATCAATGTCTTGACATGAATAGTTTATAACACTCTGACAGATCGGAATGTTATTTAATAAATAAGAATTAAGTACACAACATAATCTTCATGCTTAACATATACAACTATCAATGGCACAAGATAGTGAAAGTCGCCGTTTTCGTGGTAAAAATAGTGGGCGAGATGCCTACAGATCTACTCCCTGTGTTTGCAAACCAATACACAGAAAAATTATCCCACGCATAAATAACGAATAATCAACAGCCAGAATGAACAAGTATAGCATGACCCTTGAATACTCTCCAAGTGAATTATGTTGTGTAAAAGACACACACGGTACCATTGTGGCTCGACTTCAAAATAAAAAAATGTCAGTCCTTTTGCATCCGACGTGCATTCGACCGTGTTTCAAAAGGAACTATTACAACCTAGAATACAAAGTTTGGAAATATATGCTTTCACTGGCACAGTAGGAATGAATAAAACAACATAGTGTTCGTGGGTGTGAGCACAAATAGCCTTATCTCGACACGTAGGTAGTAAATCTAAAGGAGGAAGTCGCACGGTGAATTGGTAATTGCAGATTTTCACCTCTTTGAAAGCAGCTCTAATAATCAATGTTGAAATACAATTTTTTATTCAGAGGTTTAATTTTTAGACTGGACATGGAGGATAATGTTAGCTCATTCGTTTTTAACTGTGGTCTTAGTAAGCGTTAGGCTTTAAATCAGAATAATGTTTTAAAAATCACGCATTGAAATCAGATCGTCCTAACACCGCACGTTCTCTAAACAATGATCTCTCAAGCCTTCCCCGTTTAGTTTGTCTCAGTGTAAAGCGGTTCGACGCACATCGGTGAGAGGCGGCACCGGTTCCGTGGTTAAGAGAATAAATGTGTATAACGGTATTTTTTTCCACGAACCGTCTCTCTCTGTTATCAAAATCAATTGTGCGTCACATCCACTTGCGGTAAAGCATCAGATAAAAACACTATACTGGAATAACAAATCCTAATGTCAAACTAACTTTTACCACCGTATACGTAGTGGGATGGTACGTTGCATAAGGGCGACGAAATGTATGAAGATGTGTATATTTTATCTACAGTTGAAACAAACGCAGATTGAGTGTTCAAAACACATACACTGTGGTTCAAAATAACCGAATCCAAAGCGGAGCGACAGAACTTTAAAACTGCCAAGTAAGAATCATTCTTTTTGTGTCATTGCTATATTTAAAAAAAAAAAAATAGCATTTAAAACCACGGTCTATATAATAATATTGATGCATATTCGCTATTAAATTTCTCTCACTAAGCACTTCCTCTGTTTTAAAAGGAAATTGACCCAGTCACTGGTTGTCTCTTAATTCATTCAGTTTTACATTATGCACCTTTCCTACGCTTTGCTTCCTCCGTCCAGCAACAAAAAAATACAACGAATTTAAATTGGGTCACGTTTGCTCATTAAAGACACTATACAGCGTTGCTATCAAACAAAAGGTAGACACTTAGAAAAAAAAAATCATTAAAAATTGCTCGGTTTTGAGATTATTTTGATATGAACTATTTGTTTACCCTTACGATCGCTAAGCTGATCTGATGACACTGTTAGTATTAAACGTATTTCACGCATGAGTAGAACAACCCGCTTTTGGTGCAATCGGCCAAAAATGCATTTGCGCACAGAATTAGTGTTCTTATAATCAAGTGTTTAATGCCCTCACAGACCGTGCTGCAGAAGCTCTTCAACTGATGTGGCACAGGATTGAATCCTGAGCATGGATCGAGAGAAGAGTATATAAAATTTGTGACAAAAAAAGACAAAAATGAGACGCACTGATATCAGATATACCCCCATAAAAAGAAGAAATTCCATGTTTGCAGAATAACTGTGAAGTTAAAAACAAAATGATTTCCTTCTTTCTTTCAGGGTTGGGGTTGTAATTGTATCTGAATTATTGCTTTATTTTTTTCTTGTCACATAATTGATATAAGCTCTTCTCTGAGATGCTGAGGATTTAGGAATGTAAGCAAAAATGAAGCAATGAATTCAGCATAGCACCACCCTAGCCTTCAAAAACAAAAAAAAATTCATTTTCTTCAGTCACAGTTCATCTTGCAAACATGACATTTTCTCCGTTTTACGGGGGTACTTCTGAGTCATGCTTCATTTTTTCTTTTTTGCCACAATTGATTATTACATCTTGCTCTGAGCATGCTGAAGATTCAATCCTTGAGCAGCATCAGGTGAGAGCTTCTGCAGCACCGGTCTGAGGATTAAACATTGAGCTACAGAACACAATTCTGTGCGCAAATGCATTGTTGCCTATGGACTAAAAAGTGGCCTGTGCCTCACCTCATCGTATGAATACTCTTCAATACGCAATAGTGTTCATCAGCATGAGCTTAGGTCCAAGTAACCATATTCTACCAAAAAATATACTCTAGATCATGGAAATTTGACGTGATAATTTTTTTCTGGTGTCTGATCTTTTTTTGATAGCACGCTGTATAAACATTGTGGAAGCCCATTTAAAAACTTCAACTTGTCAATCTTTGCTATCTGACATATCTGACAGTGTTTGTATGGGCAAATAAACACCCTAGAACACAAACGTTTAGACAGTTATGCTGTTACCTGTAAGACATGTACAGACAAAACTCGGCACATGAATTTATTCTCAGCCGATAGGAAATTCTGCAATACAGCAGTCTATGGGCGAAACCTGGAATGGTCTCTCTATGATTTTCACTTTTTTTAAAGCACTTAATGATCTATTAAACTGCATTTTTTTCAGGGCTTCATTTTCTAGACCGTATCAGAGACACTGGTAGCATGAGGGATCATGTAGCTCAGATTTTTTTAAACTGGAAAAATTGTTATACAATGCATTTAAAAACAAATAAATTTAAAATATAATAAATAGTGTGAATATATTTCCTATGTAGTACCTCTTTTACGTTCTCACCATAATGTATGAACTGTATCTTTATCAGAACCTGTCATTAGTCCGGAATTAGTATAATAGGTGAGATTTTTATGTATGCATTCAATTTTATCTCGATACTTTTAGCAGGTCGCTTATATATGATTTTCTGTGTTCTATTATTTCACGAGGGATTAGATTATTCCACATTGGAGTAATTATTCGGAAAGTAAATATTCATTGTATAATAATAAAGGAGTTTGATACTATTTGCTACATTTCAACGGTCATAGTGATTTCCTTTGTCAGCGAATGTGTCAATTTTTGTAACGACAAGAGGAAGAAATAATGCGGAACGATTGCACTGCCTTACCTCTTGCATTACTACCACCGTGTTGACCGTTGATATACATTGTTTCGTCGAGTAGCCATAGTACGATCAGGTCCTTGGCATCATAAAATCAATCTTCAGTCTGCGTCGAATGCATTTATCCACTGCCGAGATGTCCAGTTATTACGACACGGTGTCGGATATTAAGGAACCATAATAAGAAGTGCCATTATACTTAATAAGATTGATCATCTGAATACAAACATGACGATTAGGTATGTCTGTCGGGTTGGGTAAATTCGGAAGTATGGTGAATGTATATAACACGGTAGTTGGTTCATGGTTAAACCAATCCATTACACAATGCAAAACACGTGTGATCAATGTTTCGACTATCTCGAGACGGGAACACACTATAAGCTTCATTCGTTACGTATGGTGGTTTCCACATTTCGTTTAAATGTACTACAAAACAAAAGACCAACAGAAAGATGATCCTGAATAAACTTACTCAACGAAAATCCATCATGGTTGATTTTCAGGAGGATAAGATTTAAAGGGAGAAAATCTCATTTGCAAAAACCCTCCAGCACAGAAAAATTATCATTTATTCCCTAACGTTATTCATAATAATGGTGGTGATGGTAATCGTAACACTAATAATAATAATAACAATAATAATAATAATAATAATAATAATAATAATAATAGTAATAGTAACAATGATAATGATAATCATAGCAATCATCATCATTATCATCATCAGAAGCAGAAGAAGTTTATTAATTGTGATGACTATATCCGGAATGACTTTGCAAATAAAAAAAAATGCAGAATGACGAAATTAGGTCGCAATTCTAATTAGCCTAATGAAATAAAATATAACCTTCTCAGTACCAGTGTAATATTAGATGCTTTACACTATTTCAAAGAAAAACACTGTTAAAAAATATGATGATTTTGCTGCTTCTTTGCATAAAATCTAGAGTAATTCATATGTAGTCCCGTATATAACATTCTGTTTATGGTTGCCGATAGAAGGGAGAATTCAGGAACCAAATTGGGGGGAGAAATGATGACCACCATCGCTTTTTTTGTATGATTCACAGGCAATCATTTAATAAAGTTTTCGGTTTTTCGACTACTACATGTATATTCAAACATAATGGAAAGTTATAAGACAAATCGCAAACAGACGTCTTCTAAAGAAAGTAAAACAGGAATATGTTGCCACAGGGAAATTTTTATAAAGAAATAACCAGCTCCATCTAACTTTCTCACTTGCTCGATTTGAGTTGAGAGAATTTGTCTCTTTGTGATGTAATTCACCTCACGCGCATTTATAATCATACGGTTTTCAGTTTGTATTCACAAATCAGTATGGATAAAAACAACGGTCTCATATCATACCAGCAAATGGCGATATTATATTCAAACAAAGCAGAATATAATTTGTACAAGATATAAACACACATCTTCAATCTGATGACTGCATTCTCACCAGAAATTCAGGAAATATATCTAATGTACGCGTTTCTGAGCATACCAGTGACAACCATACGGCAAAACTAAAATTATTAGCAAAACATATACGTGAGCTTCTCGTTTCAAAGGTGCGTGACTTCCTATAAACAAATGACGTCTAATACCACGTATCACAGTGAGTATCCTCAAACATAATTTCACTTTACCTACTTCACTTCTTCATCTTAAAGCCAAAGTATAGTTTTAGTAAATAGCAAAAAAAATAATAAAAGGGAAATTCCTTGCAATTATATTTTGTTAAGATACACCAATATGATCCATCAATGCCCTGAAAACTGCTCGTTCTCAAACCCTCCCATATTTGAAAAAAAAAATCTCAAAATATAAAATCTCGGGGGGGGGGGCCGAGAAGATCCATAGGTAATGTACATACTGCTAGATGCTCTCCCTTAATTTTAACATCGTAATTTGTCATTGTTAACCATTTTTAGTAGCTTTGACGTTGTTTTCTAATGTCTGGGGTGACAATAGAATACTTTGTGAGAGATTGACAAAAATATGTCTTATCGATCAAAACTATACCTGGGCTTAAAATTTTATCACACCTCTATTTATTGTATCACTTCTTTCTCTCTTTTTTTGTATTCTTCTTTCTCTTCGTCTACGACACAAAAATGTGTCTTATCGATCAAAACTATACTTGGGCTTAAAATTTTACCACACCTCCTTTTATTGTATCTCTTCTTTCTCTTTCTTGTATTCTTCTTTCTCTTCGTCTAAGTTTTATTCGCCTTTTTACTTCCTCTTCAACTCATCATCCACCTTGTCTTTCCTTCCTTTCCGTCCTTTGTATCGGTCTACTTTTTTATGGGTATAAGCTGACACAAGTTTATTTTTTTCCTTTTAAATACGTCGTATTGTTAACCTTAAACACATCAATCAAGAATGATTGCTTTCAACAAGGAAATAGGGAAATAGCCCACTCCGTCGAAATTAAAGGAAGATGTGGCTGGCAACTAACATGAATAAGTTATGGGAAAATGGCATTGTGGAAATTCATTGGTGACTAACTTTTGTATTCTACGGTCTCCATTTGTCTATACAGGGTGGCCCAGAAAGAATGCTACGGGTATGATCGCTAATTTCTTCATCATTATCGGCAAAATGTTTATAATTTTTATTTCGTTGGTTAGAACATTCTTTTTCCAATAAAATGATACCAAGATCATTGATTTTGTGTAAGGTGTGTTGATTTTAGGGCCATTTTTCGGAGGCAATGCAATTTCCCAAATTGGCAAAATTCAACAGCGGCGGTCATCGGAACGCCGAGATATTCTGGCGTCTCAGCTTGCCATACCGGAC
>JZLH01S0013088.1:7703-19934 GCA_001188425.1 Eucidaris tribuloides
TCCGATTCGGTTGAATTCACCAACACTGAATTCATTCGCTTGGAATGCTGTGCGTATTTGGAGTTTTTCAGTTCGTTCGCGGTACGCAATGCCAATTCGTCATAGTGTGACGAGGCCTTAATATATTTCGAACCAACAAACCTTTGCAGTATCACCTCATATCACAACAAGTCTCTTAAAACACGAGCTTAAACTGACTCGACAAGCTGGGTCTACTGAGGCCACACACTGAAACAGGGTCAAATTTGACCCCACTTTGGATCATATCTTACCAAGTCAATGTCATATTTGACCCAATTTGGGGCATATCTGACTTGTTTCCGGGCGTTACCGTTACCCCAACACTAATTTTTACTCGTAGTCAGCCTGATGTCATTCTTTAAGGAAACTAAAAAATAGTATTTACCAGTACACTCATAGAAGTTGAACCCATATTAAGAGACAAAAGATAATTAATTGCCACAAAAATTCTGATAGTAATTGTACAGTAAAGAGGACACGTTTGACTGTAAGAAATGTTCACAGCAGTAACCGTAAATATTGTATTTACGGTTACAGTTCTAGAAATTGGAACCATCATTCCCAATGCTTCTGTAATTATTTCTTATTATGCTTATTCACAAAGTGTCATAATACGGTACATTATACAGTGTGTCCCAGAATAAAAAGGAAACCGGATTTCATGGCAAAACTATTCTATCATAATGAATAATTTCTTTAATGAATTAGGTATGATTGTAAAGCTCTGTTCCTCTTCTTTTATTCGATACATAATCTATAATTCATCGTTCACGCATTATTGAATTAAAACAATGGATATTAGTGCTACCAAAATTTCATTTGCACGCGCATATTCCATCTTTGAGTGAATTTTCATGCAAGTAAATGTAATCATTTTTAAGAAACAAAAGCATGACATAAAAATTCATAGTTTATTCTTTTATCTGACACCTCATGCGTAAAAAATGATTAATGTATGCCGGAGAACAAGTAAAATTAAAACATGCCTGTTTTAGCATGATATTTAGAGTGAATACATTTTGAGCAATTGGAAGCGAGCTGAACAAAAAGGTTGAACGCACGACTGACTTCACACAATATCTTGCTTGGGCACAGCAATAGGCTCCGAATCATGTTCGTAAGGTGATTTCTTGGTTGCTGGCTGCCAAATACAGGAAACAGGGTTAATGAATGCATTTTGGAACATTTCTGAAAACAAGCATCTTTTCAAATTGTCTTTTCTCCCTGATACATAGCTTATTTTCAAAAATGCGGTATCATATGAAAGAAAATAGAATTGGCTTTTCCATGATATCCTTCAATGTCGAAGATATTCTGAATATGTTCAAGCATGACAGTTTGAATTTGAAATTTGTTCGTGCAAATGATATGACTGTGTCCGTTCTTATTGTCTTTGCTCAACCATGCGTGAATGGAAATTTCTGTGACTGGTAACAAACTAAAGAAGAGAAAATATGCTTTCCAACCATGTACGATTTTTTTTCTTATTTTTTTAAGATATAAAAATATCTTCAGCAATCTCGGTTTCCTTTTTTCTGGGACGCACTGTATAACTGAAAACATCACATTCCCACTAGGTGCAAATCATTGTATCAATTCTGTTACATTTTATGTTCATTCTGTAATTCAAAATCCAACTTCACTATATGAGCCCGTATATTGTCTAATTGTTAGCTTTGTAATTATGTGCCGATCATCTGATGTTCCGTCTAAATTTGTCGTATTTGAGCTACATGTAAGTGACTATTTCGCATACTCAATTGTTTTTTTTTGTAAATCGTAATATTCTAAATTTGTTTCAGTCATTTGTATTTGTTATGTTAAATTGTAAAGCAATAATTATTGTGCTTTACCCTGCCATAAGCACGAAATACAAACTGCTAGGGTCCAGGGTAATGTACTGCATCTTTATTATGAATCATGAACTTGAATAAAGACGATTGAATATAGTTATACATTTTAGTAACATTGGACTACTTCCAAACATTCAAATTCCCTTTAATTCTATCTGTTAAAATGTTTTTACCAAATAAGCGTCTGGATGTCAATATGATATGATGCCCTGGGGAAACTATTGCTATATGGTCACCAATCTCACCGACAACGGCACATGGTACGGCGCGCGAAGCGCTTGTCTCGGTTTGGGTGCCGACCTGCTGAGCTGGCATAGTAACGAGGAGGTGGACTTCATTACGAGCCAATTAATGTGAGTATGACATTTGTACAAAGATATATAGATAGATGGATAGATAGATAGATAGATAGATAGATAGATAGATAGATAGATATTTGTACAAAGATATATAGATAGATGGATAGATAGATAGATAGATAGATAGATAGATAGATAGATAGATAGATAGATAGATAGAAAGATAGATAGATAGATAGATAGAAAGATAGATAGATAGAGAGAGATAGATACATAGATAGATAGATAGATAGATAGATAGATAGATAGATAGATAGATAGACAGATAGATAGATAGATAGATAGATAGATAAATAGATAGATAGATAGATAGATTAAATAATATATAATAAATAGATATGATGGATATGATACTAATATGCCTACAGTAAATAATAATAATATCGTCTTATTTACCAGGTAGTTCTGAATGTGACAATAAATATTTATTATGTTATTATTACTCTTTCTCTGTTCAGAATGCTGAGGCGCACTGGTTAGAAAGCATGAAGGCCGATTTTCTTAAAAGTCTTTGGTATGACCCGGCCGGGGCTCGAACTGCGCGTGACCTTCTGGCATGTGAGGGGGACGCTCTATCCACTAAGCCATCACGGCCGCCGGTTAAAGATAGAAGATAGAGTAGATAGTAGATAGATAGATAGATAGATAGATAGATAAGTTATAGATAGATAGATAATAGTTGACTAGAGTAAGATGAATCGACAGATAGATGGCTAATAGATGGATGAAACAAGATGGATGGAGTAGATAGGTATTTAGTGGTAAATTATGGCGATTAGGTGAAATCTAAAATAATGCTATGTATTTAAGTCCTATACCTGCACACGCCACAGTATACACACCACACACACACACACACACACAGCACACAGGCACACACACACACTGCACACACACACACACACACACACACACACACACTCACACACACACATCACACCAACACCACACACACACACACACACACACACACAACCCACGCACAAAACACACACACACATACAGATCCCAAAATATTCACTGGCTTATTTTACTCACACATTATAATAACACCTGAATGGAGCAATCGATGTACGCCTATAATGTACAGTATATAGTGCAGATGCAAAAAAAATATGTGGAAATGAGGCTGATCAAAATATTGAGTTATGAATATCATTGTTAAAGACAGCTTAATAAGGTGCTCCTTTTTCTCTTTATGGAGGGACTCGTTTGAAAAGTGATGGAAATGAAGGCATATCTATGGTAATAAAATAATAAAGAAAAAAGAACGTTTTGGGGTACAAAGAACAATAAGAAGAAACAACGGTATATCACACAAGATCAATGTACTAGGTGTTAAAAATAACATGGTTTAAGTTTGATATGTAATAACACAAAAACTATACACTAGATAATAGTGGCATGAGTTTGAGTTATAGCTGAAGAGTGAACATTTTTGTTGGAGGTGGTTTCAATACGATATCAATCATCAGTTTTATGTAATTCATGCTTATTTAAAAAAGTTGGAGTTCAGATTTTGCTCAAAATCCAGCCCCCTGTACAAAATTGAGACTGTACAGAAATCAAATGGTGTGTGTCAGAGTGTGTGCCTTGTCGCACACAATAGCAACAGACAATGGCTGTGGATAGTGAATAGTCTAGCAGTCGCTAGGCTACTGATGAATATTAATAAAGCATTTATCTCACCTGCACGTAATAAAAGTCGCATACCAAAGTTACCAATGTGTACTATTCCAGCCATTGTCCATTGCTTGAATGCAATTCTGTGGGGACTAGACACACACTCTGACACACACACCATTTGATTTCTGTGCAGTCTCAATTTTGTACAGGGGACTGGATTTTGAGCAAAATCTGAACTCTAGCATTTTAATTAGGCATGAATTACATAAAACTGATTATTGATATCCTATTCAAACCACCTCCACCAAAAATGTCCACTCTTCAGCTATAACTCATACTCTTGCCAGTATTATATGGTGTATAATTTTTGTGTTATTACATATCAAAATTAAACCATGTTATTTTTAACACGTAGTATGTACGATAAAAAAACCCAATGGTGTATCCAGAATTTTTTTTCCGGGGTGGGTTGTGTTCATAATTGTTTTGGACGCTTTTTACAATGAAATAACAGCAAGATGGTGTCTAAAATGCACCTATTAATGCTTCTTTTCCTTCATGCTCACTCCGTGAAAATGTCTTTGGCAAAAGTGTGCACTTTTTGAGGGGGGGGGGGGGCGTACGACGCCTTCGACCTTTGCACACACTCATGTGTATGCTGTATAGTGTGTTGGGTGTGTGTGTGTGTGTGTGTGTGTATGTTGTACATGTGTATGTGTTATGTGGTTATGCGTGTGTTTTATGTTCTTTGTGTGTGCGTGCGCGCAGATATTTTTGATTGTATGGCTGTGACAGTGAAAAAAGTTTTTCACCGGGTCGTTTGTGTCCTCTTGTTTCATTTGCCCTTTTTTTTCGTATACCAACAGCATTTGACACTAACGAGCCCTGTTTCTTGGGTAGGCTTGTATCAATGTGTACCGGCAACGTGGTCCACTAGGAGTGATTGGACTGATGATCACTACCAATCCGCTTCGGTATTTTGTAATGTAAAATACACGTTTTAACAAACTTGTTTTAGATGTATTATTGGTTCTGCTTGTTTTTAAAATCATGATTTCATTTTATTTTCAAGTGCAATATTAACTGCTAACCCGTAACGCCATATCTGCACGCATGCATAAGCGGCGCTTTCATGTAACGAGTACGGAGAAGGGGCGGGGGGAGGGGGGGCGGAAACGGTTTCCCATGACATTCTGGCTCCGCGACATCTGCTCCGACGATTAATTTCATGCCTAACGCTCGACCTCAACCCTATCATAACACTACCCTAGCCCTATATATTGTCAATCCTCCCCTATTTCTGAACCTGAAACCCAATGACAACCCTAACGCCTAAACTCTTGTTCTGAGATAATTGTCACCGGAAGCAACTGGTTGCTGAGGCAAATGTCGTATACACCGCGGAAACACCGTTAAGCGACACGCCGCCTGGCGTGCTCAGTAACAAATCTCTGGTCATTGCCTAAAACGTAGAAACAGTTAAATTTGACGCCCATCCGTGCATTAACAAAGTTCAATAACTTATTTCGCTGTCACATTTCCGATACAGATTAAAAACATGGTCTTACAAAAAACCCTTTAAAAATCCGATTTCATATTGGACGAAACCAATGCATACTTCTCCGATGGAGTGCTGCATTTTAATATTCGGCTATCAGACGAATTATATTAATCTGTATACATTAAGATTTACGATAATACATCATATAATTCAATAATGAATAATTAATAATGTGATAATAATAATAATAATAATAATAATAACTAATAATAATAATACATGGCATCATCATCATCATCATGATACTCATAACAATATCATTAATCATAATCATAAATCTACATCATATATAATCATCAAATAATATTAATAATAATAATAATGATAATAATAATAATTAATAATGAATATTAATTAATAATAATAATAGTAATAATACCTAATTGGATATATCATCATCACCATCATCATCATCATCATCATCATCATCATCATCATCATCACATTATCATCATCACCGTCATCATCATCAATACCGTCATCACCATCATCATCAACATCACCGTCATCATCATAATCATTTTGGTTGGTTTACATAAAGTTAAACAGAATCACTCATTTTGTTTCATACTTTCAGTAATTTCTGGCAGTCTTCTGGCTTTAGTGGTTCATTTGTCACTGCTCAACTCGTCTACAGTACGTTGTCTACCACCGAACGAGGTTCGAACGAGAATAACTGGCTTGCTGCTTGCAAAATGCGAAGAGGTAGGATGTAGATTGTGTAGAAAGTGTGCATATTTAGAGAAACTTCACTTCACTCAGTATATGCACAAACCATAAGAGGGCACATTCTTTGTTCCCTTGCTAATTTTCCTATCGATCAAATACACGTTTACGTTAATATGTTTAGACGGATAAGTACTGGGAAGGGGCAGGGGTTGCTATAGTCTGGCTTCCAGACGCAAGAACTTGTCATATTTCCTAGAGAAATTAGGTCTACTATCATCAGTTAACTGTCTTGAACTAAGACTAGTTTTCTGAAGTAGATTTCTTATGCGTCGCATAGTGCGGTTCGCACCTGCACTGCTACTCGGAGGGAAAAAAGTTGCATGGTCTGGAATCGAGACTAGGGTTGCTATTTCATTGTTTGCCCCGGAGGTCATAATCCCTAGACACGCCACTGTATCTATACCACTTTGTAACTGCTGATCATTTTTGTATGATACCCATATTACCTTTTATACACACTGTGCAGCACATTCCACGGGTGTGTAATTAAAGTTTGAACAAAAAATCAACGTTGCTGCTTCTGCTATTATAATAGCATAATAACGAACCAGTGTACGAACATTTTGTTGTGTTATTAAGTCATTGTTATCGTAATTTATCTACACAGCGTTAATATTAATTGGCATGGGCCGTGAAGATTATTCTAGTAAATAACTCCATTGGAATAGAGAGTGGACTCATTAGATATCGCATTAACAATGGGAGCAACTACAGGTAGCTGATTAAACTTTTGTTGTAACATTACTATGAAACCATTTGTTTTGTTTACATCAATGTTACTGCCTTGAACTAAATTAAGATAAATTATAAATTCCTCAAAAAAAGTTCGAAAATCTGAGTTTGATCGGTTATATCTCCCGTTTTGTAGTAATAATCAATGCAAGCTTGATATCATCTGAAAGATTATTAAATTTTCTTTAAAATGAAACCATGCTTGTTATGATTATGCCACCAGGAAAAGGGCGGTATCTTAAAATGTGGTGCAAAGTTTAAATTGAAAAGCTGCAAAATGGCTAAAGTTCGGTAAGACACCCAACCTTTGTTGTTGTTGAAGATTGAGTTTCCCAGTGTCTTTTTGGTTGTTATGCACTCTAATATGAACATTGACATGCATTGAAACAAACACCTGCACAAGAAAGCAAACAACAACAAAGGGGGTAAAAAACAAACAAACAAACGTATGAGCATTTAAAAACTGGACACAAGGCATTTAATCTCACAGACTTTTCACCACATTAACACAAAAAAGTCATAAATAGTGGCAGGGGCTTGATTTTCACGTTTATCTTCACATGGATCATTGATTTCATCAATGTTCGTTGATTTTAATAACATGATCAGAGTTCAGTATCGGGTGGACAACCCACTTGCCTGCACCACCGACTGGCACCACTTCCTCATGCTGTAGATGAGCTTTGTGATTCGTTGTTGTGGAATGGCATTCCACTCGTCAATCAGTAATTGACGCAGACCTGCCAATGCTGTTGCATTTATGACTCTTTTCCGTACAGCCAGCCGAGTTGATCCCACAAATGTTCAATGGGGTTGAGGTCTGGGCTGCATACAGGCCAGTCCATTCTCGTGATACCCTCTCTCTGAGAAAATCCATGCAAATCAACCCCTTGCCACCTTTTTTTCATTACTTTGTTGTGTTAATGTGGTGAGCGGTCTGTGAGATTCAAGGCCTTGTATCCAGTTTTTAAATGCCCATACATGCTTGTTTGTTTGTTTTTTCACATTTTGTTGTTGTTGTTTGCTCATTTGTGCAGGTGTTTGTTTCAATCCATGTCAATGTTCACATTAGAGTGCATAACATCCAAAGAAACATTGCGCGAAACTCACTGATCAACTACAACAAAAATTGGGCGACTTACCGAACTTTGGTCATTTTGCAGCTTTTCAATTTACACATTACACCACATTTTAAGATACTGCCCTTTCCCTGACGGCATAACCATAACAAGTACGGTATCATTTTAAAGAAAATTAAATAATCTTTTCGATGATACCAAACTTGCATTAATTATTACTTTGAAACGGGAGACATAAACGATCAAACTCATATTTCCAAACTTTTTTTGAGGAGTTTATATATTTTTGTAAATGTAAAACGTAAACGTTGTACAAGAAGAAGATGATGAAGAAGAAAGAGCAGAAAGGGAGAAAAAGGAAAGAAAAGAAATGAATAAATAAATAAAACAATCAAAAAGAAGCATGAGAAGAAGAAGAAGAAGAAGAAGAAGAAGAAAAAGAAAAGGAATAAATAAAACAATCAAAAAGAAGCATGAGAAGAAGAAGAAGAAGAAGAAGAAGAAGAAAAAGAAAAGGAAGAGGAAGAAGAAAAGAAGAAGAAAGAGAAGGAGAAGAAGAAGAAGAAGAAGAGGAAGAGGAATAAGAAGAAGAAGGAGAAGAAGAAGAAGGATACCACGACGAAGGAGAAGAAGAAGAAAAAGGAGGAGGAGGATGAGAACGACGACGACAAGGACGAGAAGATAAAAGAAGAAGAAGAAATAGGAGGAGGATGAGAACGACGACGACAAGGACGAGAAGATAAAAGAAGAAGAAGAAATAGTAGAACATCAAAATCGCATTGCGAATGACTATATGGTTAAAAAGAAATTAATTCTCTCAGAGGATATCCTTTTTTTTGCGTTAAATTAACTGAAAACATGATTTCATTGTTTGCATTTCAAGTATCCGAAGTTTACCGGGATGCCTATTTCTACTATCCCTTGGATAACCTGGAAAACACTCAGGTAAGCACCACCGCTTTTCACCCGATATGTATTGACATGGCACGGGACCAATATATTTACCAAGTCTCAGTAAAACAGTGACTTCGATTCTGTGTGTGTGTGTGTGTGTGTGTGTGTGTGTGTGTGTGTGTGTGTGTGTGTGTGTGTGTGCGTGTGTGCGTGTCGTGTCGTGTGTGCGTGTGTGTGTGTGTGTGTGTGTGTGTGTGTGTGTGTGTGTGTGTGGGGGGGGGGATTCGGATTATTCTAACACTACACGGGACCGTGCGGTCTGAGCCAAGTAACCTAAGGTTAATAAGATTACTTGAAACCCATAAAGTCTTCCGTAAAAAAAATGATTAGAAAAAATCGCTTCGTCCGAATATAACTGAGACTATGTGTATGGATTTCTCGACCCCCCCCCCGAGATGGCCTGTTACCCTATTTTAACTGGGCTATTTCAGACCAGGTTTTTACTGGGAGGGGGGGGATCAATTTGCCCCCCCCTTCAGATCTTGGCCGCCGATATTGATTGTTTATATTTTTAGGTAATCAATTATGCAAATAAGTGTATGATATTATGTATTATGTTTTCGCCTATTACTCACTTACAATAGCTAGTAGAATGATAATTTTTGGTGAAAATATTCATTTTCACATTTCTAACAATTATCTACCAAAAAAATCAGAATCAATTTCATATATGTATTTGTTGTTTTGTGAATTTCTTATGTTTTCTTTGTTTTTACGACCTTTTGTTTGTTTATTGTTTTTTCGATGAACTTTATTGGAGACACTTTTGCGATCATAAACTGCATAAAATCAATCCATTTTAACCAGTAAAAGTAAAAATAATCCTATATCTATGATTTTTGGCTGAAAACACAATTTGCATTGATTTTGTACATGAAATCACGTTTTTGAGCATTTTTGGGGGGCTGACATGCATGTACAAAAAGTCGCGCATCGTCGTAACTGTATGTCCGATTTTCGCGAAAATGGTATCAAAAGATGCGCAAGACTTGAAAGCAAAAAGTCACCAAGAGATGCGGTCAAAAAATCTTGCGCGGGGGCGAAGTCGCGAAATTCGTCAAGGGGGGTCAATTTGCCCCCCCCCCAAGTTAACATAGGGTTAACATATTTAGACAAAACCGTCTGAATTGCGTGCAAGGAAGACATACGCATTAATAGTAAAAAAATACCTTTCCAAGAGATAAGACTGGTCACTAGTCTGACAATGAACGTAAGATAATGAACTCGAAATCCACCCTTGAAGCGTGGCTACGAATTGTGGGTTTTATATTATTTTTGTTATCATTTAGGAAACGCAAACTTTTTAAATATTATTATTTTTGCTGATCCCAGCTGTTTGAAGTTATTGCAGGAGAGCAAAGAGGCAATATCAATACACCGAATCAGCAAATTTACGATGCTCCAGTCCAAAACGGTGTTCAGACGTTCAGTTCAGCGGCAGATTATATATCCTTTGGATACTATAGTAGCGGTAGGTTGGGTTTGTCCTTGAGTATTGTAACAACATGCAAAAGTGAATTTAATAAAAGCAGAAATATAAGAGAAACGTATCAATGAAAGTTTGGCGAAAATCAACCAAAAATTCCATAAATTGCCATTATTTGGATGGTTCATGATAACTGATTTTTTAATGGAAGCCTGTATGAATTAACATTGAATGCACAGGTAAAATCATTTTAAAGTTTCTGAAAAACGGTGCTTTTATGGAATTTATATCACATGACATAATGGGGAGCTGCTCGCATGTAACGTCACAAATTTAAAAGTTTAAAATTCCTTAACTCTGTAATTCTTTTATGGATTTTCATCAAACCTTCATTTATATGTTTCTGTCATTTTTCTGCTTTTATTAAAACCAACTTGACGTCAGGGGGAACTTTGCCTTTAAGTACTTGGTAGAATTGCAAAATTTAAAGAAAAAACTCATTTAAGTAAACTAGCAGGGTTAGAAGAAGTCTTTACTTTGGGATGAAACTACTTTATAATGAAGTACACTGTTCAAGGTTTCTACTGTCTCAATTTCATGGTGAAATGTTCAGTACATTTTAAACAATCACCATCAGTACTCATTGGTGAACAGACGAATATGTTGTGTGGCTTTGTATAGGATAAACTTTTATCAGGTCACCTGATAAACTCAATACTGGTACATAACTGCTTGTTTCTTCCTTAGTAAACTACTTCAAGACAAGTCCTGCCACACAGGAGTTACATTCCAACCGGAATGAACATCAGTTTGTGTCTCAGTTCATTTGGTTCTTGAGTCATTTTTGACTACTCCCAATCATGTCACTGGCCTCTACATCTATTTAAGTGTGAGGTAATGTGTTGTAAAATGAAGTCCTGAAAGTACTGCTATTCAAAGCCATCTATGTGTTACAGATTTTACGATTTTCCTATAGAATATAATGTGAGAATAAATCATCCGGTTGTAGTTTATTATCACAGTGATATTATTCAGGGATATCTTGATAGTGAGGGTGCAATTTTTAAAATGTTGTATTACTATATTGGCTGTCTATATATCTATTTGAGTATCATTTTACGATACAGACATCAAAGTTCGACATTTATTGTTAAATCGAGTATCTTTTTTTTTCATTCGGTGATCTTGATAGCATGATATCACAGTGAAAGAGATTCCGAGTTTATATTTTCAAGCTTCTGGCTAACCGTCTTTCACAATCTTCAATCAATGACACTTACAGTTACCTGTGTGAGCAACACCATATATTGCACCAATGGCTTCACTCTGTCCTTCTGGTTCTACCACGAGGGTGATGAAGGAATCATTTTCTCCTCTGGTAAGAACAATGATACTCGGTCCTTTTTATTTTGTTATTAACGCAATTTTTAAATTGGTAAATAATTTTGACATTGTGAGGTGATGTGGTATGTTTTTCTCTACTTTACGATTCAGATGCAATTCGGTTTCAGTCATGTACATGTATACAAAATAAATGATAAACATGACCATAAAGTATGATAAACATGTCAATAGTCCGAGAACTAAAAATGTCATGTTTACATTCAGATTTAAAGTTAAAGCGCAGGGCAAGAGATAAAAATTACAAGAAATTTATAAAACAGGTTGACGAAAAAGTACATCAATTATCACTCGTTAAAATATCAGTAATTGTTATAATATTGCACATTAGATGGGGGAAATGTGTAATGAACTGTAAAGCAATATTACCTGAAGGTTGAAAAGTATAAAAAGGAAACATGACACCCCATTACAATAAGACCCTCTCACAATCCCAATGGAAATCTAAAGAAGAAGGGCCATTCTTTGTCACGTGTGTGACCAAAAATAC
>JZLH01S0013088.1:20353-43277 GCA_001188425.1 Eucidaris tribuloides
TACAAATTGCAAAATGTATCTCATGTAATTCCAAAGGCCTTGCAGGTACATTGTTTTGAAATGTAAACATATCTTATATATGTCAATAGTGATCAAGTGAAAATATTTAATGTTAAGTTAATCATCCTTATTTAAGGTCAGAGGTCAAATAAGTTTTGTCACGTGTGTGACTTCACACGGAAGATGATTTTTCATAACTTAGATTTAACTTGCAAACTCTGTGAATTGTCAAACTCTACAATGTTTGTAATTCTGGCAGACTTTCATTATAGTGTAGTAAGTAGGAAAATGACAATAATTATTATTTATCTCTCACAAGTATTTTTTAATGTATTTCTTTATGTGATGAAGTGTCGTCTCGTGTGTGACATGTATATGTATAGCATACATGTACATCATGGTAATTTGGCAAAAAAAAATTTTCTGGGAAAACCACTCGAGCTACAGGCCTGAAAATTTAATTACTTATGCTCCTTATATTTCCCCATAAATGATTAGATTTCTGACATGGCTGCCTTCATACTTTTTTTTCAAAATATTTTTTTTTGACAATTTTACTAATTTTGAACCCACAGATAAATGCACACCCTGTACAATCTACATTTTCATAATGTATTGAAATTTATGGATATTTTCTCTTCAAAAACTATCCACCTGTTCATATGAACAGATTTTCAATACCAAAAATGCAATATGCATACATTAGTTGTTGCTATGTCTGGCAAGCCTCCTGCAGCTGTCAGGTTGCTAAGAGCAACCTTTGTCCAACAGAATGGCATGCATAACATTTTGCACTTATTATATAACTGTTCTAAAGGCAACACATGCCCTAGTCTGGCTTCCAGACATTTACATGTGCATTAACCTGTCTGTTTTATTGATAAGGAAACTACTGTCTTCAGTCAACTGCTTTGAATAATACAAGAGTCTTGATTTAAGGCAACGTAAGTATCTCTGAAGGTAAAACAGTCAGAGAGTAACTATGGAGGTCAAAAAGTTGCATGGTCTAGAACTGAGACTACATATGCCCTGTAGCTTCTCTGCAACATACCCAAACAAAACAAGTATGACAACATCGTCACGTATGTGACCAATTAATTTGCTCGTTATTAATTAAGAATGACAATTTATGGTACTTATATTTGGTGTAAAGTAAAACACAACCAAACTAGCTTTTGACACAAAAAAGAAATATTATCAAGACAGTAGTTTTCTGCTGGGAAAAACTTATCATGTTTTTCTGTCACGTGTGTGACATTTAAAGTTGATTAATTTGGTTTGTTAATTACTCATTAATGAATGAATAAAAACTATTCTTTTTAGGTGGTATTAGTTTGAATGGGTGTGGACAAACATATGACCACATCAATCTTCAGAAAGAAGGTCATTACACTCACCTTTTCACCAATCTATTTAAGAGGAAAAATGCTTTATATTTACATTATAACACATATTATGTAAATTTAGGCAAATTAGCATAAATATGGACTTTTTTGAAAGAAAAAATATCATTCAAGTAACTTTGGATTATGCTTTGCATGAATATGCAACTGAAAATTTCAAAGAACAAACTTCATTTTTTGACAATTTGTTTCACTTTTCAAAGAATGGCCCAGAAACAGAGTGTACGTCTGTATAAAGCCCATATACACAATGCAATTAAATACCCTCCCTACTCAAAAGTATTGCAACATGCAATATAACGCATACATTTTACGTTGAAGGGGTCTTTCTAAAATGATGTCCTAACTCCGTTTATTATTGGAAAATTACAATTTTTTTTAAAGTAAATCAACGAATATACTTCCTCGTTCCTTCTTCAAGGCGGAGAGATTATCAAATGCAAGCGCGCCCTCGACAGAGGGGATGTAACACAAATTTTGACCCTTTTTTTGGCTCCCCGTAGGGGTGGGGTGTTGATTAACACTAAAATCGTAATTCGGTTTCAGATTACCAATGAAACGCTTTTGATGGTTTGGAAAGACTTCCAGCAAGCAAAAAATGTCACTATGATCCTCTGAAGGGGTCTCAGAAAGAAGACCACGCCCCTCGAAGACGAAAGTGACCCCCTTTCTTCATAAGATAGTGACAAGGAGGATAAGGCTACTCATAAATGACGATGGGTTTTTCTTCACATCATTATATCCAATGTACCGAGAAGTCTCATGACAGCAAATTTTATGATGTTTACAATAGTAAACTGCCTTTAGAATAGAAAAAGAGTAAGAAATTATATCTTGAAGAGGTCTTGTTTAAAATATGGCGCGTTTCCTCCTTACCACTGTCTTATGAAGATAGGAGGTCACTTTCGTCTTCGAGGGGCTGGGTCTTCTTTCTGACACCCCTTCAGGGGATCATAGCGATATTTTTTGTTTGCTGGAAGTCTTTCCAAACCATTAAACCCGTTTTATTGGTAATCTGAAACCGAATTACGATGCTAGTGTTAACTTAACACCCCACCCCTACGGGGAGCAAAAAAGGGTTACAATTTATGTTCCATCCCCTCTGTCGTGGACGCACTTGCATTTGATAATCTCTCCGCCTTGGAGAAGGAACGAGAAAGTATATTCATTGATTTACTTTTAAAAACAATTGTAATTTTCCAATAATAAACGGAGTTGGACATCATTTTAGAAGGACCCCTTCAACGTAAAATGTATGCGTTATATTGTATGTTGCAATACTTTTGAGTAGGGAGGGTATGCTTTATAGCAAATATAATATCCAAATGAAAATATAATTAGACACTACTATGATTTAAAGTGTTCATATTCTCCTTTATAATCTTATACTATTCATATTGTCTATAACTTTATGAACACAGTTTAAAATAATACAGTAAAGTCGTCAGAGAAGTTAGAAGAGAATAGAAAAGGAAGGCTCGGTAATAGAACTACATCATAAAAAAAATCGTTCAGAATGAATTTCTAATGGGTTTCATAAAAAAGTTCATCGAAAGTTAATTCAAAGAATAGTTATTGTTACTGATGTTTATTCCAACCTACCGTATTCATTGTCTTTCATTTGATATTCATAGCAATGCTTGAAATTATAGTTAGTGAATATTTTTATTTTCTACCATCATAATGTTAAGTTGGAACCTAGGATTTTTTTAAATCCCTTACAGTCTTTATGAAAGCAAAATGTTTGCTTAAAAATCGCAATCTGCAATTTTAAACTAATCTTCATGCAACTACAAGCCGTATTTCGTAGGGACAAGACACAGTGTTTCAAAGCAGTGGCTATTAGACTGGTATCTAGTTAAGAAAATGCGCTTGAGCGGAATTTATTGACTGGTTAATTATTTTCAAGAATTTGCCAAAACCTTGGAAGCCTGTTATGTTGTTGCTTTAAGTGCGCTAAAAAAATTGACCTCCGTTAATTACTTAATCAATCGAGAATACATCATATTATTGTTTGAATAGATTTTTCTAAGGTTGCGTCACGTTATGTTTGGAGAAAGTGTATTGTGTTACTTGTTTACATTGGTTACGAGGAAGATTGATTATGCTAATTTATCTAGTCACGCTTTGTTGCAACAATTGTCCTGGAACTCTCGCCCCATTTCGTTAATTTAATGAAAAAAATACGATTACGATTACACGTAGCACCGTGATACAATAATACATTAATCAGATTCAGATTCAGATTCAGATTCATTATTTTATTGTCCTCAATAAAAATCACTCTGTTGGCTTTACAAATATATACATACATTATTTACATAAATTAGACTGTACAATACATTCAGTTAATATACGCTGATATACATTCCATATATATATATATACGCATAAACAAATAAATACACAGTATACAAATTAATTAGATTACGTCTAAATTATTGTGATGAAGAGTGAAGAATGAAGAGTGGCTTAATAGTAAAGCAGATATTAATCATTATTGTCATTGTTATTATCATTTCAGTTATTACTTAATGATATGTTAAACTGGTTGAAGAGGTTGAATTTAATGCAGTACAGATGACTGGCGATGTGACAATATGGGCTTATTCATTGTAGTTCATTGTATTTACGGATAGAGAGCGGAACAAAGGAGTTGAGGAAGCGTGAAGTACGTGCTTTCATTGACCTGTACGGTTTGCCTGAGCGCATGAGAGTATAACATGGGTGTAGGGGGTGATTGACATTATCTGTGAGACATGTTTCAAGATCATATTATTGAAATCATTTGTCAGATTTGTCACTTCGCCAGTCATCTTGCCAGCATAATTTGCTATTTTCTGTTATTTTTGGAAGCCATCTTTCCTGCAACCACCGAACCAAACAACGCAACTGAAGAGCATGACACTTTCGATTACGGATTTGTAGAATAGTCTTAAAATTACACTATCAACATGGAATGAATTCATTTTTCTAAGAAAGTACATCCGTTGCTGTGCACTTGTATACGGAGACTGACATTGGTCTTTCCACGATAGCTCTTGGTCAATGACTGTGCCCGGGTACTTACAACTGTTATATGTGTCTCTATAACTTCTCCTTTTAGATTGATTGGGTTTACTTGAACTTTGTTTACACGAAATTCGACAATCATCTCTTTCATCTTGGCTGTGTTCAATTCTAGGAAATTATCGTGTAATTTCTCATGTAAATATGATACAGTATAGGATGTGAGGCATTCAGACTCTCTTTTTTTGTCAGGGTACAAGAGGAAAAAAACAAGTGTGAATAAAAAAAAGAAACGTCTGTATTATCGAGATCGCAAATTGATGATCTATAATTATAAAAAAACCTCTGTATCTTTAAGATAGCAAGCGGAAGATCTATAATTTCAACAAACATGCCAGGAAAAAAAAGAATTCTATACTGGTTCTTTTTTTCTGACATGTTTGTTAAAATGATAGAGGAGCAGTTTCTGATCTTAAAGATACAAAATGCGTCTTTTGAAAAAAAATTATTACAGCAAATTAAAATTCAATTTTGGACGCTGCCTCATGTTTATTTATATTTTCTTAATTACATAGGCTATGTTACAGTCTTGACGGGTATTTCTCTGGTATATCTCAACAACGAGTGGATACTGTATCTCAATGAGGGAACGATAGTTGCTCACTTCCGTAATGAAAATGAGCCTATCAACGCCCGAGTTTGGAATCACATTGCCATTGTCAGCAGCACAGGAGCCACTGGTAAGTCTCACGTTTCGTTGTCATGCGAAATTCAGGACAGGGAAAATTTATGACATTCATCAGGGTTCGGATAAGGGTGCAGGGTCAGGTTAAGGAACAGTGTAAGGACTAGGGTTAGGATCAGGGTGAGGATCAGGATTAGGATTGAGGTGAGGATTGAGGTTAACATCAGGGTTAGGATTAGGATAAGGATCAGGATCACGTTAAGGGGTTATGATTAGGGTTAGGGTGAGGTCGGGGTAAGGAATAGGGTTGAGGATCGGGGTGAGGGTTAATCTTAAGATCAGGGTTAGGATTAGGGTAAGGATTAGGGTTAGGGTCCGGGTTACTATCGTGGTTAGGATCAGGATTAGGATCAAGGTTAGGCTAAGGGTTAGGATTAGGGTTAGGATCAGTGTTAGGGTTAGGATAAGGATTAGGGTCACGGTCTGAGTTAGGACCAGGGCTAGGGTAACAAACAAGGTCATGTTAAAGGTTAGGATTAGGTTTAGGGTTAAGTAGAGGCTAAGAGAAGGGTTAGGATTAGGGTAAGGACTAGGGTTAGGATCAGTGTTAAGACCAGGGTAAAGACAAGGGTCAGGATGGTCAGGATTAGGGTTAGGCTCGGGGTTAGGACTAAGGTTAGGATCAGGGTAAGGATAACTGTTATTAGGGAAGAATCAGGATTCGGATCATTGTAAGGACTAGGGTTAGGATCGTAGTTAGGATTAGGGTTAGGCTCTGTGTTAGGATCGGGGTGAGGATTAAGTTTAGGATCTGGGTTAGTATTGGGGTGAGGTTTAGGGTAAGGATCAGGGTTAGGATGTAAGTAAGGAGAAGGGTCATTTGAAGAGTTAAGATGAGGGTTAGGATCAGGGTTAAGATAAGGATCAGGGCATAGACCGGGGTCGGGATAGGGATAAGAATTAGAGTTGGGATCAAAGCCAGAATTAGGGTAAGGATTAGGGTTAGGGTCGGGGTTAGGGTCGGGGTGATGATTAAGATTGGGATTAGGATCAGGGTTAGGGCGTAGGTCGGGGTAAGGATTAAGGTTAGGATTAGGATCACGCTTAGAATCGGGGATGGGATAAGGACTATGGTTAGGATCAGGTTTAGAATGGGGTTAAGAGTGGGGTGAGGATTAGGGTTAGGATCAGGATTAGGATGGGTGAGGATTAAGATTAGGATCTGGGTTAGGATGGGATTAGGATTAGAGTTAGGATCAGTGTTAGAATTATCGGTATCTGACATGATTAGGGGTAGTCCTGAACTTGAGCTAAAAAAAACTATTCTAGAATTAAGTAAACGATGCAAGGATTCTACTGTGAAAATTTTGTAGTCAAAAGTTGACTCATTTTAAAATAGCTTCCATCAGTATGCCTTGTTGAAATCTGTAGTATAGCTTTCTATGGGGCTTGATTCTCTCGAGCCTCGAGAGAATTAAACTGCTGGCCTGTGCATGCTTGATTCTCCTTAAGTAAACAAACTCAAGACAAATCCTTTCAGCCAGGAGATCTACTCCAGCTGGTGTATATTTGGTATATCTTTCAACCAATTTGGTTCTAAAAACATTCTTTTATTTCTCACAATCATGTCACTGAGCTTTAAAGTTAGGGCATATGTCGGGGTTAGGATAGGATTAGGGTTAAGGTTAGGATCAGATTTAGGATAAGGGTAAAGACTAGGGTAAAGATCATGGTCAGTATTAGGGTAAGGATCGTGTTAGGATCGGGATGAGGATTAAGGTTAGGTTCAGGGTTAGGATAAGCGTCAGGGCATTGGTCGGGGTAAGGATAAGGGTTAGGTTTAGGATCTGGGTTAGGATTAGGGTTAGGGTTAGGATTAGGGTTAGGATCAGGGTAAGAACTTAAGGTTAGAATCAGGATTAGGATTAGGTTTAGGATCTGGGTTAAGATCGGGGTGATAAGGTTAGGTTCAGGGTTAGGATAAGCGTTAGGGCATAGGTCGGGGTTAGGATAAGGGTTAGGTTTAGGATCTGGGTTAGGATTAGGGTTAGGATTAGGGTTAGGATTGGGGCGAGGATTAGGGTTAGGATCAGGGTTAGGATCAGGGTAAGGACTGAAGGTTAGTATCAGGGTTAGGATTAGGTTTAGGATCTGGGTTAAGATCGGGGTGATGATTAAGTTTGGGATCCGGGTTAGGATTAGAATTTTACCTATGATTTTATTTTTTTAAAGTTTAGTTAGGATTTTGTTAAGCCTAATGGGGCTAATCAACAATAATATCAAATTAATTGACCTTAGTAGAAGGATCATATTGAAAGTCAATGTAGGTCATCTTCTTTTCTCACAGTAGATGGATATCGACATTTCGCATCCCTGTACTATCGGCAGAAACATAGACCACTTAATAAACCGGTTCGTATTTCCAGTTTACGCGTGTGCTGAACAGATGTCATGGTTACTCCAAGATGCCAAACTATAAATGCCATCAGCTCTAAAAATAAACACACGCTCTGAAAAGTTAAACGATAATTCAACATGTATAGTACCGTGGAGTAACAGAACATTCTGTATGTTATATTCAACCTTTTATTCAGCTGGCTATATTGTCAAATGCAACTTTTTCAAAACGTTGCCACTCCTCGGCCAATGTAAATGTTAATTTAACAGTGAGTTTTTAGAGTACGGTGGTGGGAAGTAATTTCGTCGACTCGTCATGTGCCTTTACAAAGGCCGTTAACTGTATGTCGTGTGTTTATGCAAAGGCCATTAACTGTATTCATTATGAATGATATTAGCGGCCTTTCGGTAGACACACGACATACAGTTAACAGCCTTTGCATAGGCACACGATAATATCCGTCAATACGGATTGGTTTATTCATTGATGTTTTGCTGATGTCTGTGTATTCTCATTATATTTGCAGAAAAATTTAGATAAATGGAATGCAATAATTATACCTCATATCTACGGGATTTGTAGACTGACACTGACACTGACAGTATTTATTTTAAATCTTATCATAATTATTCTTCAGTTTCCCCATCTATCGATTTCTACGTGAATGGGACACTTGTTCATGGCCCTGTGAGTGCGTACTTCAATACCATGGATTCTTCCACTGGCGGTAGCAACATTCTTTTGGGTTATAATCATATAATGTAAGTATACCTACTACAAACTTCAGGTTCCAAAGTAGAAAAAAAACCGATCAATTATTTAGTGCTTTTTAAGAGTAAAAAATCTATGAGGTACCAGGTTTGCCATGTTCAGTTCTCCCACAGACAGCTGGGAAACAATTATGAGTTGCCTGATGCAAAATGTAATCTATATCTTGTTAGTGACAGCATGATTGTTGAATGGCTTGTGCGTTAGGGTGTCTATTTTGCCAATTCATAGGCACAAACAAAGAAGAAGCTTGCTCCAAACTAAATATCCTCCCTCTCCAACATAGACGCCAAGTAGCTGCTGTGACAGTCCTGTACAATATGCAGACTACAACATGCCCTACAGACCTCAAAGCGTTGCTTCCTGAACCTATCAAAACCAGAAGAGCTACCCGGGCTAGCCAATCAATGCCTCTCCATGCGTTGTCAGTACCAACCTCCAGAATGAGCAGGACCTTCATCCACTCTTTGGTACCTGTGTGGAACAGCTTACCCGAAAATGTAGTTGAAGATATTTCTGAAGGGGGTGCACAATCCTTCAAAAGCAGAGTACATAAGCATCTTAAATCACTTATTTAACTACTTTGTTACAACCCTTCACTCTAGCTACCCTAAGCTGCTGTGAACCACAGATTGGCCCATGTAGTTTCTCTGCTATAGTGCCTATACCAGAAACTGACTCTACTGTCACTCTCCATGGAGTATTGTTCACTTTAGCACTGTATATACAAAAAAATTCAAGAACTTTTGTCTAGCTCAGATATCAAAGTTTGATAATCCTTTAAATTGATCATCTGCGATATCAAATAGTGTCTTAAAAGTAAATTACACCATTTTTCTCTGCTGGTTCGTATACCATGACACTGCAATGCATTTCATGATACTGTGCCTGTACATTAAGACCAGTTCTTATATTTCATGCAGTGGCTGAATTGACCAATTGCAGTGGGCATTTAATAAAAATTTCTTTTTTGATTTCAACCAGAATTGACGGAGATGTCCACGGAATTTCAGCCAAATACGACGAGGTATCATTTTGGGAAAGAACGTTATCAGCAGAGAATATCTCAGAACTGTATTCGCTTGGATTTGCCCCTGATACCTCAGGTAAAGTAAAAGAATATCTGTAATTATCTTTTCATATTCAGATTCGACTTTGATTATATGCACCCTAACGTAGATTTATATTCAATTAAACGCATTTTTTGACGGTTTGACTAGTTTCTGTTCAAGTGTGATCAGAAAAGTGCATGCTCGAGGGGGAATCGAGTGAACAGAGAAACTTTGTTCACTTTGTCAGCGGATCAAATAATAGTATGGTTCCGAAACTGAAAAGTGTAACGTCCTTGACCATGCGCGCAATCCACGCAGGAATGCTATTCAATTTGGGGGGGGGGGGGGGTCACGAACAATAGGTGTCCCCCCCGATTTGAATAGCATTCCTGCGTGAATTTGCGCCCATGTCCATGACAAGACTGGTGTTAAATGAACTAAAGTCTAGTCAAAGTGACTTGACTAGAAATTCCATCAAGATGACTAGTCAAAGGAACCAAAATGTGAAAAAGTGACTACGTGATCTATTCTCAACAATGGTATGATACGCTTCATCATAGGCGTACGCAGGATTTTGCAAAGGGGGGTGTTTATCAGCAGCCAAATCCCAGGTCTAAATTTTTTCCGGTCTGCCCAGCTGCCGAAAAGTGAAAAATTTTTCATTCCAAATCCGAGGTCAAAATTTTTCCCGGTCAGCCCAGGAGCCGAAAAGTGATTTTTTTCTTTTTCATTCCAAATCGTAGGTCACAATTTTTTCCCGGTCGGCCCAGCCGCCGAAACTTCGCTCAGCGGGGGGGTAGCGGTGAACAAATATTTCAAAATTTTCGGACACCCCCCTTTTGCTAAAGGGGGGTGTTTAACACCTAAAACACCCCCCTTTGACCAAAGGGGGGTGTTTGAACACCCCAAACACCCCCCTGCGTACGCGTATGCGCTTCATGATGTAAACTTCTTTTGATATTTTTTCAAAATATTTCTGTACCAAAATACAATGGAAATTATATACTATGCGGATAAATTTCATAATACCCATGATAAATTCATGACTACATCATTAAAATTTGATTTAAATTGAAGTAAACAATTTTGTATTACACATGTAGAAAAGAAGTCAAGACAACTAAATTTGTTGAAATCCTGAAAAAGGAACGAAATACTACCAAAGTGATACGGAATACAAAAGAAGGTGAAAAAGAGGAGACATAAAGACAGGAATGAATTGAAATGAAGATGAATTATTCAGATATACCCAACGAGAAAACAAAATTATTTCATATGAGATGTGTTTTGTGGTTTGGTTTCCACCGAAATGAAACTAATTTATCAATGAGTTTTTTTTTATATGGATTCATTTCGTCTTCGGCGCTGTAAAAGTTAAATCAAACCGAACACCAGTCCAAGAGGCAATAGCGATAATTGTACCCTCAGTTATAAATGCACACGCGCTTATCGGAGGGTCTGCCATGTAGGAGCAGTACGAGCAATATCCCATCTATTTCTTCTTTCTGGTTTGTAAATAATAAATATATTATTTTTCACCTATTAAAGATAAGATTGAGTACTTGCCGAGCAACACAATTTTAATATCAACTGTTTTCAAACCTTCTGTGAAGACATGGCATTCTGAAAATATCATTATAGTACTGGAGAGAGTAGTTGAAAACAGCAAAATACTTCGTTTGACAAATCCTCCATGTAAATAACCACTGCTGACAAAGTAATGAGGCAGAAATCAATATATGGGACAATGTTAATTGTTGACATTTCAACTGGGGGTACTTAGATGGAAACTTCACCTGTTCAAACTGCGTTTCCTACAATTATTTATTACTTATGAAATGAATTAGTCCCACATTATAATGCAAATGAAATATACTTTCACCTGGAAACCAATGAAATATGGAATTTTGATGAAAGATTTTCCGTCAGCAGCCAGTGTTGTAGGTTCTCTTTACTAACATGTGTGGTAAAACATGCATTTTACCTTCCCAAAAAGTTTGTTATATATCTGTTAGCACTCGACTAAAGCCAACGTCGAAAAGTGGCTTGGATATAAAAATAAAAAAAGACAAATAAACCTTGGAACAGTTATTTGTGTACAAATGTTTTCGCTAACCACACAATTTTTTTTCAGCGTGTATAGTCTAGAAATAGGGAAGAGACAAATAAATTAACTATATCTTTACGCCCCAAACTAGATATGTGGAGCTATTCGACGAGTACAATATTCTCCCATGGACACTACTAATTAATTCTCTATTATGACCTGCACGACCTATAAAGCATTTTAGTACCTCAACGTTATGCTTTACGATCTTAGACATTTGGTCTTTCGATCGGACAAATTTGTCAGTGCACCAAAGGCAATCTCCCACTTCTTACTTCATAGATGATTGAATTCAAATACTAGTAGTCGTACTTGTGCATGGTCCAGGTATGGTTTATGTGAGACCACTGCGTCGCTGCCATAAAGTTTTACCGAAGGATATGTGCTTCTAGGTTTCTGTCTGTTCGTCCGTCTGTCCTGCCCGCTGTCAGTGTGTCCTGCCATTTGTAGTAGTGTGTTCCCTCCCAAACCAAGTGCAGTGTACTTAGCGTACATTTGCGTTTATCAAAAATAGTATATCTGGTAAACTATATCGAGGTAGATTATATTTCTTGACATACCGACTTTGGAAGTAATGACTTGCAAGGGGAAACTACCACTGATGTAATGCCGTCTACATGACCAGCAGGTATAGCTGAATTACATTAACTATATCTTATATGTTATAAATGGTTGATTTTTTAACTAGAATAACAATTGTATACAAATGGTAATTCTTATTTTGCGATATAAATTTGGCCTGATGTCATTGTTTACTGCTTCAACTTCTTCGTTGCCTGCAGGTGTCGGGGAAACTACCACTGATGCAATGTCATCTACACAACCAGCAGGTATATTGGAAATATATTGTGTATAATTATTGAGTATATTATATATAATTATCATATATAGTCAATACACAATATCATCGTATAAACATTGCATTTCAAATTATGCAACATAAATACAATTGTTACACAAATTTTGCCCAACATATTTCTGGTCTGCGCGGTGATATATTGTCATCTACAGAACCAGGAGGTATCTTAAAATATATTTTCTATATCGATTATATTTTGTATAGTATATTATTTGATTATATACAAATTTTAATTCAAATTTTGCGATACACGTACGATTGTAACACAAATTTTGACTGATGTCATTATTTGCTGTTTCTACATCTTCGTATCTTGCAGGTACCGGGGTAACTACCACAAACCCAGCAGGTATTGTGTAGAGTAACTATATAGTAACTATATAGTAACCATAAAGTAACTATAGAAACTATATAGTAACTTTATAGTAACTATATAGTGATTATATAGTATTAGTAACTATATAGTTACTACATAATTTTACACCATTTTCTTAATTTAATTTAAAATAACTCCACATTACTTGTGCCAACAACCTTATGTTTTTAACACCCTTATTTCATGACACGATCTCATTTTAAGAAATAAATAAAATCTGCTTTCAGTTATGATAAGGCCCAAACAATAATGAATACATAAAAGAAAAATGAGCAACGTCATTTATTTAAAGTCATTTCATGTAAAAACAGTGTAGAGCTACTGACTAATACTGAGGCTTTATTTAATTGGCCAGTGAATTCTCTGCATGAATCCTTAGTTCAAATCCTTGTTGCGTTATCTATGTTTTTTCGGGGGGGGGGGTTATTTTCGCATAATCATACATTACGAATTACAATTATAAAGACACGCGAAATATTATTTGACAAGAATAACACAAGTAGGCCTTAATATCACAATAGATTATATCTATAGTGTAACAAAATATATTTTTTCTTAATAAGTCACGTGGGCAGTGGGTTATGGAAGTCATGTGGGGAGACAATTCATTCATATAAACACTACTTTCTATGGATGTGTAATAAAACCCCGAGTTTTTAGAGGACGGGGAGTTCGTGCGTGAGCAAAAGGTATCCTAATAATTTCAAGTAAATGCAGACTTCAAAAATCAGAATGGTGCACATTGCGAAGAACTCAATATAGGTCCAGCGATTAGATGATATATTACTACAAACCAATTTCGATCGAAAGCAGTGCTTTTTATGGTTACTGCTATTTGTTTCTTTGTCCACAGTTCCACCAACTACAACCAACGACAACGCTGATATTTCTAGTAGCCTTTCTTCTACAAATCGCTTTTACGGCTTTACGAGTAGTGTTTACGACTTTTCTAGTAGCCCCTACGCCTCTTCAAGTACCGGTCAGTACATTTCAAGTAGCATTTACGACTATTCAAGTAGTGCTCACGACCTATCAAGTAGTACTGACCACACTACAACTAGCACTAACCATATTACAAGTATCGTTAACGCCATAACGAGTAGCCACACTACAACTGGCGCTAACGACATTACGAGTAGCACCAACGACGTAACGAGTGATGCTAACGCCATGACGAGTAGCGCTTACCAGGCTACTACTGGCGGTTACGATATATCGAGTAGTCCTAACCACATTACAAGTACTGCTAACCACATTGCAAGCAACGCTCACAGAAGTACGAGTGACACTTACGACACCACAAGTAATGCACGTGGCATTACTACTACGCCTCGTACTACTGATGACATCACAAGCAATAGCAATGACGTTACAAGCGATACGAATGACGTCACACAACAGGTGGATGGCGCATCAAGCACGAAGCACGATTCACCGACTCCTACTCTTAGCTACCTGAGTACAACGAGTGAAGTACCAGAAACGACGCAGTATCCAACCGAAAGAGTTACCACTAACGATAAAACTACTGGCAGTTGAAAAGCAAGTACAGTCTGACGTCACTCAAACACGCCACCGTTTCATATCTACTGATGATGATCGTACAGAACGACCTCGACGTCACAACAGACATGCAGGGCGATACCGCTACGCACTGGTGTTATCTCTGAGCAGCGGACAAGCCTAACCAGAGTACCGTCTTTCGACCAAACAAAGTGGCTGGCGTTGACACATGACGTCACACACACGATTCTGTGTTAAATACAGGAGGAAGCAACAGTGACGCATCCGGTGACGTCTAGTGACGTCATGGCGAGCATCCAGATGGTAATAGTACGATTGAAATTGCATTTACCTTCCGACCAATTCTTCCTTGCTCTATTTTTCTTTCTTTCTTGTCTTCTTCTCTTTGTGTTACTTCTCTTCCTTTTCCCCATCCTCCCTTCTTCTTTTTCTTTTTCTTCTTCTTCTTCTTCTTCTTCTTCTTCTTCTTCTTCTTCTTTTCTTCTTCTTTTTCTTTTCTTGTTCTTGTTCTTGTTCTTGTTCTTGTTCTTCTCGCTTCTTCTTCTTTGTCGTCGTTAACTCCGTCTTCTCCTTTAGGTAAAGATGTGTGGGAAATTTGTACATTTGGAATAAAGAACCTTTGGAATAACGACTCACACCCGTTTGGGTCATGAAAAAATAATGACATAGACACTAGACTTAAAAACTTATGGCAATTCTAAATCGAAAATTAGATTTGAACTGATATTTGTCTTTTCGTTACTATCACCTAAGATCACATTCGTTCTACACAAAACGGAGGAGCTACAGTGGGATTCACCAGCAACGTTACAACACTTGATCATGCCGTGACAACACCCATGAATATGATGACGTCATCGCCAACCTCTTGTTTGGAGACCATCGGCGACTCAATTGAGAATGTAAAGCAGGCAGTTCGAGCATGCAAAATGGTGCGGTACAAAACTCGTAATTAGTACACTCCTGCTCATAATTATGGAATATTTTGTTGATACTTAAGTTCTTTCTCCAATATCGTCCAAACTTTTCGAGATAAGTGTTTATTTTACAAAAACGCAGTACGTGAAGCAATTTTGAATTTCACGACATGAATAAAGTAAAAACTAAATACTTTTGAGTGAAATAACAATCATATATCATATTTTTTAATAATCCACCAAAAAATCATGAAAAAGTATTAAAGTAATTAAAAAACAACACAGAAAACTGGTAAATTTTGATCTAATGTCATTTATCACTAAAATGAACATCAGAGCAGTGCCTGTTTCAAGTTTAATAACGCGCGTAACCACCACGTGACTCAACAACAGCAACACCGCCATTTATAAACACAGGTTTTAGTGTCGAGTCGGACGCTACAAAATGCTCAAAATTCCTGAAATACTTAGATTATAATTGTTTCACCTGGGGCAAACAAATATTAATCCCAGACGTACCGTTCACAGAAAAATGGCAACTTCTAAAATGTTTTTTATGTATTCCATAATTATGAGCATGAGTGTAATTACAACATTGCAGAGAAGTAGTAGTAGTAAGTAGTAATCCGGGTTTTAAATCCTGTTATTCCCCGACTCGGGGGTGGCCGCATTTACCTCGCACTCATAGAAATTGGCCTTACCCCTTCCTCCACTTCACCCTATTCGATGCATCCTCCTCCCTCAATTTAACCCCCTATTCTGCTCCTCCACTTGCTTCTTTCATGTCTTTTTTTGGTAACCCCCTTCCCCTCTGACCATCCACGTACAACTCAAACGCCCTTCTCAGAATATGATCAACATCCCTCCTTAACACGTGTCAATACCAACGTACTCCATTCGCCTTCGCCATCTGTTCCACCGCTTCTTCCAAACCCAACATCTGCATCAAATCCTCGGTCTTCTTCCTGTCCATCAGCTTCACACCCAGGGTTGGCCGGTAAATACCGGGTGGTAAATACCGCCTTGCTATTTTTGACAAAAACGGGAAATACTGGGAAATACTATAAAAAAGTTATTTCTTGAAGGTTAATAACTAAAAAAAATGCAGAGAGTGTTGTTCAGTAAGTGTGATTCAACATAAAATACAACAAAAAACTAACTTAAGTGATGGTGGGGAACAAGGGACCCATTATGATTGGTGGGAAAAATTTTCTATACAGCCGAATCAATACTCAAGTATCAAAATTTTAAAATCACTTGCTTTTATTTTAGATTTTTTTTCTCAATCATTTCAGTCTACAAATATTTGAATTGCTCCATAAATCCAGAACACTTAAAATAGCACACCCCATTGACAGATGTTGATTTTGACACTGTATATCCAGCAAGATGAGCGTTGCACCCTACAATGGAACACCTGAATAACGTACAGTGTAATACTGCATGTATTGGATAGTATGTGAAATAACACTGAATCAAATTATCAAAATTGAAAAGAGGTTTTTCAGAGTCTTTTCATCTGAAATTTATCAGTTCAAGATGGTTTTGTGTAAGAAGACCCCAAATGAACTGCATTAATGGCCTTCTTAGTTGACCTTGTAAAACTTCAAGAGTACATGGCTAGGTATTGCCCAGGTATTTCCCAGTATTTCCCGGGAAATTGCCAACCCTGTTCACACCACACATCGCTCTCACCATTGCTCTATCAGTCCTTCTCAGAATGAATCCCCATTTCGTTTTTCACCCAAACAGCATGTCTCACTCGCTACTAAACAATGTCGCCGATCTCACGCAATTTCTATAAACTATAAATCTGCACATCACCTTGGAGTGGACATTGAACATAAAACAAGGAAAAGAAAGTAATGGAAGTGTTGGCAGATAACAAGTTTTCACTTGTTTTGCTTTTTAATAAGACATTGCATTTGGTGAACTGACGTCGGGATGGTGAAAGTCCCCAGTATCTTGCGACAGACAATTGATGCCCATGGTGTATTTTGAAAATTATTTTCTATATACGTAGCCATTTCGTCAAAAGATATTAAAAGGCAGTGACATGATTAGAAGAAGTCAAAAATGTCTCAAAAACCAAAGAGTTGAAACATGCAACAATACATATGATTTATCTACTCTTCATTTTTAATAGATGCTACGATTATGTCATCAAATTAATTGTTCGCATGATGGGGAAGGAGGGGTTGTTGTTTTTTGGTATTGTCTTGATATTAAGAGGGGAACTTACCTTTTTTTTGGGGGGGGGGGCCATTGTCTAAGATTTTGCAGTTCAGGTACATGATGTATTATTCATGTTCAATTTGACATGATTTGAACTTTTTGATTTCTTTGTTTGTTTTCGATCGATGAAGAATTTAGGTAATTTGAAAAGAATCTGTAGATGGGTTGAGTCATGTATTTTATTATCCCCTTAATTAACCAAGGTCTTGGGTTGTGCAATGCAAACAGTAATTGTTGGTTGGGGTGGTGTAGGGGTGTTGGCTCTGGTCCCGTGAGTGGGAGAGGGTCGTCAGTGCTGTTGGAACTCAATGGCATTGGCGCTCTTCTCCCCCTCCGGGGACTGGAGTTGGCACCCTTCTCATTGTCGGCCAGCGATAATGTTGTCGATGTATTTTGTTAGATTTATTATTTGTTATTTTATATGCTTTGTTACTGGTGAGGGCTCACATGTCTCCGGGCAATAGTAAAAAAATTTACTTTTGTGAGCCCTGGCCCACTAGTAACATTGCTACTGTTTTTATTGTATCTTTCTATTTATGTTTTATGTTTATCAATGTCTTACTATGTAAATTTGTTTGTGTACTGTACCACATGTTTTTATGATTGGCCGAATAAATAATAATAATAATAATAATATGCTACCGGATGGATGTATCTCGAATGTATTTGCGTGAGGAAAAGCAACATTCATTTACTAAAGTAATGAATTCAAATATGAACCTGATAGAAATTCATCTCATAGAAAGCTGCACAATAAAGTTGATGGTAACAATATTTTCTGATAATTTTACAACAAGGAGAAAGTGTCTGACCGTGAAACTTTCACAGTTGTAACCTTAAACAGTATACTTGATTCTGGTAACATCATTTCCTAGAATTTGGACTTTATAATCCTGATTTTTTTCCTGTAGTATGGAATAAACTAGTAATTAAGTTCATGATTACTAATGTATGTCTCCCTTTTATACATGAAAGGACTCTGAAGACGGAAGCACGCTGTCGGCTGCCACAGCTCTCGAAATTCTCGAATTTTCCGTGGGAACTCTGAACGTCACAACAAATTCCACCAAAAATAGCACAGACTCTTCGTGGAACCTGGCTGCTGCCCTCTTCGTCACAGTCATAGACAGTGTGGTTGCATCGATAGAGAATTACACCGACGAACAGGCCATTGGAGTTGTTACTGTGAGATTCCTATATTTTATTGGTTCAATGTACAATTTTGTTTGTAAAGGACGTACACTATTAATCAAATGTCACTATTTTCTCTGGAGTTCATTTAGGGGCTTTTGTCGAAGAAATAGCTTCTTTATTGTAATCAAAGGTTCTTTATTTCGTCGTTTAGTTGTCCATAACCAAGGATTGCCTTTCCGAACGTTGGAATCTTGGAATCTTTGAAAATATGAACCTTGATTATTTATTTTCGAATAGAAGTCCTCAATTTCCGGAAAACTTGAGTGTTTTAAGTCTATTTACGTGAAAAATATAATGCATACATCGTTTCACATGGCTGTTGCTCCATTTTGCAATTAGCAGTTACAATGTTGAAATGAACAATGTCGTTAAAATGTTATTGATTGGAAACGCTATCTGTAATCTGGTAGGAAGCTGCCACTCATTTCTACGCTCTCGGACTTGAATCAACGTCACAACCCAACCCGTGATTCAAGAAAGAAAATAGATAAGCAGGAAAACATTCTGTTCATTTGGGTTTAGAATAGCCTCACTTACTATAATTACGCTATAATTTAAATTCAGATAGTAACAACCAATATCGTTGGCTGTGATTTCGTTCTAGGAGAGTATTGACGTCGCAAGTATGTTGTTATCTACGGTCGTGAATGCTACCGACGAAAACACTGGTCAGGTAAGTACACTCATGCTCATAATTATGGAATACTTAAAAAATATTTTAGAAGTTGCAATTTTTCCGTGAACGGTACGTCTGGGATTAACTTTGCTCGCCCCAGGTGAAACAATTATAATCTAAGTATCTCAGGAATTTTGAGCATTTTCTAGCGTCCTACTTAACACTATAACCTGTGTTCATAAATGACGGTGTTGTTGTTGTTGAGTCACGTGCTTGTTACGCGCATTATTAGACTTGTAACAGACACTATTCTGATGTTAATTTAGTAATAAATGACATTAGATCAAAATTTATCAAGTTTCTGTGTTGTTTTGTTAATTACTTTAATTTAATACTTTTTCATGATTTTTGGTTGATTGAAAAAATATATAGTTGTTATTTCGATCAATTGTGTTTTAGTTTTTACTTTGGTCATCTCATGAAATCCAAAATTGTTTTACATACTGCGTTTTTGTAAAATAAACACTTATCTCGAAAATTTTGGACGATATAGGAGAAAGAACTTTAGTATCAACAAAATATTCCATAGTTATAGGCAGGAGGGCCATTCTTTGAAAAGTGAAACAAACTGTCACACACGTGACAAAACTTATTTGACTTCTGACCCTATAATTAAGTATGATTAACATAACATTAAATATTTTCACTTGATCCCTATTGACATATATAAGATATATTTACATTTCAAAACAATGTACCTGCAAGGCCTTTGGATTTACATGAGATAGAGAGGTCAAATAAGTCCTGTCACGTGTGTGACAATTTGTTTCACTTTTCAAAGAATGGCCCAGGAGTGTAGAAGAATATCTTCGTACATCTCATCGGTTTATTCCGGTCTTTTGTGATATCAACTCTAGTTCCATTTCCTTACCCTGCAACACTCTTTTCTTTGCTCCGCGTAGTAAACTTGTTTAATGACTAATATACTGTTGCAAAATAATAATATTTATTAACATCAGAATACCAGTTACAAATTTCATGACCTTATCATGGTAAGATATGAATGTACTATATTCATCTCTCAAAGAAAACTTATGTACTTGCAGATATCAGTTTGATCCTCTATTCTTCCAATGCAGCGTCTTCTTCTTCTTCTTTGTATCTTTCCTTTTTTTCTATGTTAGTCTGTCTTTGTTCCTTTCTTCTTATTTTTATTTTATCTTTTCTCCTCCTCCCATCATTCTACCCCGCTACCTCTTCCTCCTTCTTTATACTCCTCCTTTTTTTCTTCACCTCTTCTTCTTCTTTTCTTCTTCTTCTACTTGTTCTTGTTTTTCTTGTTCTTGTTCTTTTTCTCCTTCTTCTTCTTCTCCTTTTTCTTCTTCTTGTCCTTCTTCCTCTTGTTCTTCTTGTTCTTCTTTTCTTCTTGTTCATGTTCTTGTTCTTGTACTTGTTGTTGGTGTTCTTCTTCTTGCTCTTGTTCTTGTTCTTTTTCTTCTTGTCCTTTTTTCTTTTTCTACGTCTTTCCCTTCTGTTTCACATCGTTCTTCTTTTCTTATTTGTTTACAAACCTGTTCGATTTCTTTTTTTCTCTCCAAATTCGTGTTTTTCTTCAAATTATACCATGAAAATTATGTATTAACACTGTTTGAGTGTATTACTACCGTATTAGAAAATATGTATCGTTTGTATCATGCTATAAGCACAATAATAAGCGCACCCAGTAATAAATTATTGTTTCCCCCATTCTTTCATCACAACAAACATTTTTGGCTATTCGTCATAGAAGTCTCCATCAGAAACAGTAGCCGAAGTCATAGAAACCATTGAATTATTAGTAGTGACGCTAGCGGAGAAAGTCAACAGGACGATGAATGAGAGTCTATACATAGAGACGGATAAGATGGGTGAGTATTAATTTCACAGTGTGTCTCAAAAATAATTGTGCAAGTCAAAAGCGCCCTCTTTGGTAATGAGAAAAACTTTTTTACGTCACGCTTACATCACCATTGAGGGCATAGTCTAGCTTTCAATTGCCGTTTGTTCTGTTCAGTTTGCTTGTTCCAATCCTAAGATATGTCCAGTTAACAACGAAAAGGTAAAATCCCAATTGTGCCACTTTTGAATGGAATGTTGTAAAAGTGACACAATTTTGATTTCACAACTTTGTATTTAATTACGTAAATCTCAAGACAAAAATAAGCAAATTGAACAAAACAAACGGTAATTGAAGGCTGAGACTATGCTCTCGACGATGATGTAAGTATCATGTCGCCAGGTTTATCTTATAAATGCTAAAGAGGGCGCTGTTCACTTGCACAATTTTTTTGAGACACACTATTATTTTAATTCTAATCAATCATTAAAGGACAGTGTAATGATTGGGAGGATTAAGCAAAATGCCCCAAGAACCAATGATTGGTCAAATTTCTGTGCTTATTATAAGTTATCCCTTTGATTGTACGTTTATATTCTGTTTTATTTTGCGTGGCAGCCAAATTTCCAGTTTACTAATTTATGTATTAAGATGTGTAACCTCAAACGTTCTACTGTACATTGAAAATAAGAATCATATTTAATTATGTGTGTTTGTGTGTGTGTGTGTGTGTGTGTGTGTGTGTGTGTGTGTGTTTTGAACTAGCATGTCCCCCTCCCCCCCCATCCAACCTACTTCCCCCTCTCCCCTTTTCTCTTTTTTTTCTGGAGCGCCTCCGAAAACCCAACCCAACCATCACTTCAACATTTCTTTTTATCTTTGATAGCCGTTGTCATTGACTTCGTGATTGCCAATGCAACGTCTGGAGGTTACGGCTTCGAATCGACTTACGACATGCCTGTTCAGTACACTCTTCCATCAACCTTGTTTACCAGTCGTGCAGTCGACGCTGTCGTCACCATCGTGTACGACGGAGATGTAAACCAACTGTTTCCTACAGTCACGGACGACAAGTTGCCTGGCGGGTAAGCCTAGTCACTCTTTCCTATGTAGTAAAATGCTCAGTCCCAGACGTCAAGGTGAATTCGTTGAATACGGAAATGTTGGACGAACTTGCCAGTAACAGTTAGAGCAGATTTTAATAGTAGCAGTTCATTTTAAATTTACCATTGTGTTCAAGTTTGATTAAATCCCTGTGTTGGATACCGTCTTTCGGCACTTCTCCCATAGCTGTGATCAGCCACACTAGAATAATAATGTTCCATTGAAACCGCACACGCATTTCATAACATCAAAATTTCAACCTTGATTACTTGTTATTAAGTTAGAAGTAAGATGATTTTTCTTGCCTTTTTAAAAAAGGGCAGGTCAACTACTTTATTGTTATCTGAGAAAATTGATTTTTTTTTAATGAAATGTTTGTCTAGTACGTGAACCAATTCAACTGTTGCTCAGAATGACCAAAAGACGGTGCCATGCGTGTGGATTTAATTTGAATATTGAAAAAATCATCAATCTTAAATGGATATCCAAATTTGCTCAAAATGTCACTGTTTATTTCTTCTTTACTTGCTTTATTCATTGAATCCATATTGAAGTCTGGGACCCCCCCCCCCCCCCACTTCACCTCGTCATTTGCGACTTAAAAAACTACCAAATGTGACACAGTTTTGTACATTATATTTACACCAATTTCGTCGCAACAATAGTGATGGTTAAAGTCTTTCACAAGCTAGGCCTATTTTCCCCAATGAATTCAAGTCATATTGCACTCCATTTGCTGCCGTTCATATATCAGGTTAAGTATCAGCAAGTATCAAATTACATATACAATACCGTATTTTG
>JZLH01S0013088.1:43630-53630 GCA_001188425.1 Eucidaris tribuloides
TTTTTTTTTTAATGAAATCATGTTTGTCTAGTACGTGAACCAATTCAACTGTTGCTCAGAATGACCAAAAGACGGTGCCATGCGTGTGGATTTAATTTGAATATTGAAAAATCATCAATCTTAAATGGATATCCAAATTTGCTCAAAATGTCACTGTTTATTTCTTCTTTACTTGCTTTATTCATTGAATCCATATTAAGTCTGGGACCCCCCCACTTCACCTCGTCATTTGCGACTTAAAAAACTACCAAATGTGACACAGTTTTGTACATTATGTTTACACCAATTTCGTCGCAACAATAGTGATGGTTAAAGTCTTTCACAAGCTAGGCCTATTTTCCCCAATGAATTCAAGTCATATTGCAATCCATTTGCTGCCGTTCATATATCAGGTTAAGTATCAGCAAGTATCAAATTACATATACAATACCGTATTTTGTTCAGTTATGTGACGGGCAGGACGGCAAGTCACCGTTAAGCAATGACGTTTCCTTTTTCCACTTTTACGTACATATAAGTTGCCCTGACGATAAACATGTATATAACTTATGGACTGTTAAAATTTTCAGTAATTATAATGTACACTGATGCATATTGGAATCAATACATGTCGATGAAAATCAATACTCAAATGCAAATACATGTATTAATCAAAGATGATAGAGCGCCAAGTTAGAAAATACAAGAAAAGGCACCAAATGGGATTCGAACCCATGAAATGGGGATTACAAGCCAGGCGGTATGTAAACTGTTCAGAACCTGAGCTTTGTACTACTAGTAAACGTTTTGCCTTGTGATTGTTATAATCAATTACAATTCAACATTCTTATAAATCAAAACTGTTGCTATTATGGTAATATTTACGCTTGCTTCCTGGTATATTAGGATAATTTGGCTTGTTGAAAATGATAGTGGATTCACCTTTTTTTATCAGCAGAGTACTGTAAGTTCTGTATTTCTTACTTTTTTCCTCGCAGAAACTATTCTCTCGGTAGTGTTATAATTGCCTGTTCGCTGGTTCCCCCGTTGTTGACATGGTTTGAAGACGCAATCCAACTAACGTTCGACGTTGACATAAACGTAAGCGAAATATTACTATTTGGTGATTTTCAGTGCTGTATACGTTCTTATTTTTCAATTCTGTTCCACACTATTCGTTTTCATTGTTTTCTTTTTTTTATTTATTGCCATCTTGAATTACTTTAAAAGTTGCACTTACACAGATATTAAATCGGAAACAGTTTGTAATGTTGCGTTGTTTAAAGGTGATCTGTCACCGATACCGTGATAAAGTCGTAAATTTTACGAACCTTAAACATAGAAAGAAAATATTTTGGGTGAAATATAAAGAAATTCAAACTTTTGCAAAGTATGAAGGTCATAAAACTGCTGATTTATTTAGGACACTTCACTTTCATACTTCATATTATAATAACGATATTTGACACTTTCCTTACCTTGGGGGTGTGCGACTTATCAGAAATCATTAATGTTCATGCAGTTCACAAATTATAATTCTGAGATTAAATAATGTTAAAACGTATGCAATAGGTTATTTCGTTTTGAAGTTTTGGATACACGTAAATCTTTGAGTCTCATTTCCGACATATGTTACAAAATTTGTCAAACATTAACAAATGAATGAATGAGTCGATGTGTCAATGGATTAATCAAGAAATCAATGAAACAAACAAACGAGCAAGCAATCACACAATCAAACAACAAAACAACCAATCAATCAATTAATTAATCAATCAATCAATCAATCAATCAATCAATCAATCAATCAATCAATCAATGTGTCAATGGATTAATCAATTAATTAATGAAACAAGCCAGCAAGCAATCACATAACCAAGCAAAAAACCAACCAGTCAATGAATGAATGAATGAATGAATGAATGAATGAATGAATGAATGAATGAATGAATGAATAAATGAATGAATGAATGAATGAATGAATGAATGAATGAATGAATGAATGAATCAATAATCATCATCAATTCAATTCAATTCTAATGATCGATCTCAATATTTATTCTTAAATCTCCAGGATACCCAGAATGAAAATGACACATACTGTTCGTTTTGGAATTCTTCCCTCGGGTAAGTACTATATTAGAGGACAGCCTACGAATGCGAAAATCGCAGGTTAGGGTGAAAGACGAATAGATTGAGTTTACACACCTTACACCCAGTACAAATCTAATTCACACACAAAAAAATATTTTAACTTGAATACGCAAAATGTCAAATTTCTTAACATACGCTCGACTTTCTTTGTATTCCTATACCACCTACTCTCACTCACGCCCCCCGGGGGGGGGAGGCATTGCAGGGGGCACCATCACCACCCCGGTATATAAGAAATTGTCACTTTCCATTTGAACTCTAGTTACCACAATTCAAGGATAGTTGACTGTAACTTTTGTCCAAATTTAATCGTTGTCATGTTTTCTTACTGACTGAAGATCAATGATCATAAGCCCGAACATTCAAACACAGAAGTCATTAAACTGGAAAATGATCAAAGAGTTTGGTAGCCTGTCTCCCAGACGAAAAGCTTATTTTATTTTGACAGGGAAAACTACAGTTCTATCTTCAGTCAACTGCTCATGTGTTTTGATGTGACTTATACTTAAATGAATTTGTTTTTATTTGAAAACTCTGCGTGGACAGAGAGAGTGGGGCGTGGTCCGATGCGGGATGTCGAACTTTTAGAAGCAGCCTTGGAAAGGTGGACTGCGTCTGCGATCATATGACACATTTTGGAGTCCTCCTCCAAGTTGGCCGGAACTAAGCTGAGTAATAATTTAATGACTAAAGGCCTAAAAGCTAGTCTCCTTAAAAGGCATGGCGTTCTTTTTGCATGCCTAAAGTGTCATTGTATAAATACACCCGTTGTAGAGAAGAAAATAACATCTACGAACTTTATCAAAGTATAGGCGCTAGAAACCCAGTTTTGATAGAATTATAGTGACCGTTAGACTTTGATTTGAATTATTGTCACCTAGAGACAAAATTTGCTAGCACAGAACCTACATTAAACGACATTTCTTTTGTGCAAATTTGTCAGATTCTTGACATTTCATAGATCTGTTCCTCATAAATAGACTAAGGGCATGATTGGTGTTTTGTTGTGCTGCGGGAGGAGTGCAAATGAGATTCTCTGCCTTTAAGTGCAAAAAGTGGATTTTCCCACTCCACTAAAAAAAATGATTTATTCACTTAGTTAGATTGGAATTCCACTCTCAAAGTAGTAACAGTCCCCCGGAGAGGGGGGGGGGGGAGGGGGTACTTGCCTAGTAAGGTAAACGGGAGTGTGCCGCTCTAATAGGTGACTTTTTCGCCAAAAAATCCTGAAACAGGAGTATGGTTTTTGGGGGAAAATCCTTAAACATGGGTCATTTTGAAATTTTACGATTTACACTAGATATTTTCGCCTATTTCATCGGTAAAATGCTAAAAAGTGTCATTTTTCTTAATAAAAACCCTCGATAATACTAGGTACCATTTTCCGCCAAAATGACCTTTAAAAAGGGTCGGGTTTTTCGACTTCAGCCGCACACCCCATCGGAACCAAATCTGAGTATCCCCCCCCCCGGGGGGTGATAGTCACCCTGAGAAAGAGTTAATCTTGCCACTAATCCACTCCAAATGGGAGTGGTGGTCACTGCAAAAAGGAAATGATTCATAATTTAATTTTCCCTTGGCATGAGGAGACATTTATATGGACATTTTCACCCCTATTAGTTTTCATCCTCCCAAAGATTTTACCCTGGCGCTGCCCCTGATTCAAAATAACATCTACTTCAATTTGGAGTAGAATAGTGGCTACTCACTCTGTCGAGAGTGATTTCCATATGAGATCTTCATTCTTACGGGAGTAAAAAAAATATTCACACTCTCAATCCAGTCTATGGGCTATATTCTTGAAAGGTCTTAATTCGGTTAGGAGCTTTACATTTCTAGATTCTGACTTACACCTTGTCTTAACTTCAAGCACCTGATTTAAGTGGCATTCTCAAACTTCATGATCTTTTGCACACCGCTTAATTTAGCTCTTAAGTGAAATGGGAAGATTAAAATGCTGAAGAAAAAAAAACACTTTAAAACTATACATAACTTTACATCATTTATTTCCCGAAGGAGCTAGAAGTGATATTTTACTGTTAAAGGAGTTGAAATTCATAAGTCGACACCAGGATGTGAGTCTTCCTTTATTATTTTTCACCATTTAAGCAATTCTCATTTATTTGTCTTTTTTCTCACAATTAAGCTGAGTCGTGAAGACGAGAGAAACTTGCAGATTATTGGACAGGTTGGCTGTATGTTGTCAGTCGCTGGGTGCGCCCTACTGTGTATTGCGTACGCTGTCCTTCGGTAAGTATCCATACGAGCAGGCAGTGTTGTGAAAAATCAAGTGTGTTAGTGTAATAAATTCCCCTTTTCATTTCAAATGCAGGAGCCGTTGAGGGAAGTCTTGCTATTTTGTCATACGTTACTTTATTGTTCGTTAAAGCATAATGTATTAAGGACTCTTCAAAGTCTTGTAAAGCGAAACACAATTTCATTTGAAAGTCTGAGCTGACAAATTATCTTTGTAGGCCCTATATATAAACATTCTTTTTAAAGACAGTGTACGGGATTTGCACCAGAAAACGGCAAAATGAATGAAATCAGCTCAAACTGTTCACAATGTGAAGATTAGTATAAATAAACATCTGTCATAGAACATGTGGGTAGAATACGTAGTTTCGGTGAAAATCTGGACGTTTAAACTTCAAAATTTACACAGTGACGTTAACGTGCACGGGCCGTTCCGTTAGTTTCAAAATTGTCCCGATCAGTTGTTAGCCGAAGGTCGCGAGGAGTTTAGTCGTTTAACCAATCAGTGTGCTTCGCTGGTCATGCGAACGTACGCATAACCGTGTTTTGCAATTTGAGCAAAATTAAAATTCGCGGAAAGAACAATATTCTGGTAGCATATCGTTATTAGTTTTTCTCATAAAACAACAAATTCATGGTGTATGGATCTCAAACTTTCAACACAGTCTGTTTGTAAGTACTAAACTACCGTTAGGTGTTGATAATGAAGGGAAGTGATGGACTTGCAAATCCTGCCGAATCAATTTTTAATAAGTTGAATTTGAGAAGCGACACCATAGAAATTTTCAAACAAAATTAATTCGAATAATTATAGATTAAAGTGGTTTGAACGTATGAAATCGTTCGGAGTCACTGTTCAAATGTTAGTGACATGATTGGAAACACTTGAAAATGCCTCAAGAACCAAATGAGTTGAACTATATACCAACCATACACTAGCAGGAGTGGATCTCCCACCTGGGAGGATTTGTCTGTAATTTGTTTACTTTAGGAGAATCAAGCATAAACATAGAAGTATCTTAATGTTATCCGGGGACGATAAAAATAAGCCCCATAGAGAGCCACACAGCAGATTTCCGTGCTACGAGTGATATTGACATGGTTTATTTTAGCATGAGTCAACGTTTGACTACAAGATTTTCACAGGAGAATCCTTGCATAGTTTACTTGATTCTAGAGTAGTGTCAGCCCAAGTTGATGACTACCCCCAATCATGTCATTTACCTTTAAACATCTGTATCCCCATGGCACCAAAGCAGGGAAGAACTGGTACAAATTTGGCAAACTTAACATAAGGTCATGAATTCACAAGGTAACTGATTTGGGTCAAAATATTGAAGATGACACGTAAAGGGGAAGTGTGATAACACATGTCATCTTAAATTTATAATATGTTAGAATAAGATTTATGATAAATAAAATAGATAAAACCTTAGGGAGACACTTTCATTGACGGCTGTGTTTTGCGTATAAAGAGACAAACTTTGAAAGGAGATAAAAAAGTTCCCTTAAAGAGAATGGCCTTCGTAATAGGCCTATACATAATGCACCGTTGTTTACCTCCTAAATGTGGGATTTAGGAATATTTATATCAAGGCTTGTGGTCTTTTTGATCTTGATTATGTGCACGATGAAGGAAATAGAACAAGCCAAAAATGTCGGAATGAATATTATTTTTATAATGTGTTAAAATGTAGACCTAAATTGATAGTGATTAATGATTCCAACTGCACAATATAAAGAGCACTTTAATTTGGTATCGCATGGAAACTTGATTATCTAAAACCAAAAAGTAAAACGTAGCTAAATACCATTCTATCTCAATCTCATTTTTCTGAAACTTCGGAAAAGAAATAACTTCTTTTTAAATTTGCATTGGCGTTTTGCTTTGTTTTCCACATTCGTGCCAACAGATTAAAATCGGAGCGTGCTGTATTACACATCAATTTGGCGGTATCGTTGGGATTTGCCTACATTGTATTTTTATTCCAGACTACCGCATCTGGAAATACGGTAAGAGAAAACACACTTTCCTGATAATTAGAATAGATTCATGATAATAAGACATTTTACTTGAATATACGGTAGCGTAATGCATTCATCTAGTGCTCTTTGGCAATTTACTATAGATTGATACCTGAGATAACTGAGAAAGTCATTTGTGAATGAATTAGTGAGCGCCTAACAGGCTGCCGGTGCTAAGGAATACTCCCCAGGGAGTGGAGGTGGCGCACAATAATGTACAGACTTGGCATTGGTCCAATGATCAGGGGGTAATGTGTGACGTCGTGTGAGCAGTGATACAAGACGATAAACCCCGCGTCTTAACATTTACCTTTATGTTGATAGATTAGATTTTTTCTATAAAGACATACGCCTTGCCTCATATTTGTGCTGGTTATCATTTGCTTCAGTTCGTTGAAATGTGTATTTTGACACTTAAAAAATAAAGTTTTTATGTATATTTTCTCTTTCGAGTATGATCAATGATTGTTTTGAAACTACCTTCTGATTTATCAGTTGAAGATACTCTGATTTGATTGTATATATTTTTCTAATCTCACACACCGTTAGACTGCGTGTATCGCCGTTATAATATTGCAGTACTACTTCTTCTGCGCCTCTCTCGTGTGGATGCTACTGGAGGGGGTTCACATATTTCTTCAAGTCGTTTATGTATTCTCGCAGACCGAACGACTCCGATGGTATCTACTCGTTGGATGGGGTATGGTGGCATTAGAATTTCAACATTTAGGGCTCCTTCCTGTCAAAGACACACACGAAGTGTATAAGAGTGGACTTTCAACTCGTATTGACAGACTGGACACCGCCGACTTCCGTATAGGAGAGAAAAATCTACTCTCAAAACAGTGGATATCACTCTTAAAAAGAGTGAATTGAGGCACTTATTCAAATCTAGATTTGAGCCAAGTTTACTTCAAAATGGGGTGGAATTCACTCCAAATTTGAATGGATTTTTAAGTGAAAAAACTATTCCCACTTGGAATGAAAGCCGGGATGATATCAACTCCATTTAAAAATAAAATTGTGGCTAAATTTACTCTTTTGGGAGTGGATGAGTGGAATTTTACTTCTACGGGAGTCGAAAGTATTCACTATCTGCAGGGGCGGTGCCAGGTTTAAATCTTCGGAGGGGAGGAATTCGTCGGGGAAATTTTGCCTGCCTTTTTTTACTAGCCAAACTGCAAGCCAAACAGCATCCAACAAGCTGGGGGGGGGAGGGGAGGGGAGGGGATCGCCAACCACGAAAAACATTTTTTGCCCGCCATTTCTTTTTACTAGCCAAACTACAAGCCAAAAAGCATCCGACAAGCCAAATCAAAAACAATAGGGGAGACACTTTCCAAAAACAGTTAAATCCCTGAAATTTTAATAGGCCTAACTTTTGAAAAAATAGGGGCGGCCACCCCTCTGACCCCCCTGTGGCGGAGCCCCTGTACAGTTCTCATTGAGAGTAGAAGTATCCACGCTTTTACATTATTTAATGGACATTATTTGTTATCTCACTTTTTAGGCACATGAAATAGCAAAAACTTATATATTTTACCCTATTACATGTATTTTAAGTTTTTTTTTTTTATTAATGCAGGTGTAGATGCAACCATTACTCTGTTTGTACTCAAGAAACCTCACCTCAAAGAAACTAATCCCTGTTTTTTCAATTTATTTTTTGTGTCGTTTTGATTAAATAAAGGTGATAGACGTGCGAGGTAGATATTTATCACATATTTAATTTATTTCATAGTAGTTATCTAATTCACAAAGAAATGTTACTTTGTTGCATGTATGCTCGTAATAAATACAAATTTCTGCGAAATATAACAGAAAATGTGACAAAATGGCATAACAGAAATAGAGCATACTTTATCAAAATATTGCCGTTTTTTGGCGATTATTGGCGATTGGCCTACATGTACATCCATTTGGCCAATAACCCATCCATAACACATAATATGGCTAATTCCGAATATTAAACCCTAACTCTAATCCCAGTACTAACCTAATCACTAAACCTAATCCAATGCCTTTATAATGTTTAATCCAGGTTGTTTTGCTAGACTTACTGGACAGTAGAACAAGTTGGTGGAGACAAAATAGCAATATACCTAGAAAAGTGTGATAACAAATGAATTCCGTGCAATGTGTGAGATTGTTAGAAAATTAAAATTGTAACTTTTTATCTTAATATGTATACTTTGATCTATGCCTTTCAGGATGTCCTCTTCTGTTAACCGTCTGCATGGTATCTGCACTTCAACAGAATCTTGGGAAATGTGGAGTGTAAGTCGATATGTGATTAAATCATTGCTAGCATTTGAGCATTTGAGCATTTGTACTGTATTAAACTCAATTTTGGAAGTTTTTGAAAACAGACTTTCCAGTTAGGGATATGATTAGGCTTATGTTTAGTGTATTGATGATAGACCCCATGGACCTTGTTTCCACAGTATCTAAAATATTGAAGCCACTGGCTAACATTTACCACAGTTAAAAAAAATCTGAGCTACATGATTCCCCATGCTACCAGTGTCTTTGATAAGGTCTAAAAATGAAGCCCTGAAAAAAGTGTGTTTAAAAATGATCATTTAGTGCTTTAAAAAAAGTGAAAATCGTAAGTTGACCGGATTCACCTGTCCATTTCCTCCCATAGACTTACTGTGTATCTAGGTTATTTTCACTCGCCCCGAGTATGTATTGTTTATTCATTCATATCTTGCCAGTGGCAGCATAAATTCCCAAACCTTTGTATTCTAGGGTGTTTATTTGTCCATTCAAACACTACTATGTAGCTCAGATATCAACGTTAGACAATTGTTTAAATTGAAGCTCCACAATGTTAGCATATCACTATGAGAATGAAGTTGACTTTATGTGCATTTCGTTGGAAACTTTATGTGACATCTCCACTGAAAGAAAATATAAAAATGTAAATAGCTTGGAATTGCACTAAAGCATGCAGTTTGTCGCCCTCAAAACAAAAACTGTGTTTAAAACCCTACTTCTTGGTGAAAGTAAACAAAGTTACCATTTCATTTTCATCTATTTTTATCATACATATTTTTGTTTTGATTTTGCATTTCTCAGGTGTTGGCTTTGCAGTTCAGATCATTCTATTTGGTACTTTGCTGGGCCCGCACTTATAATCGTGTTGGTAAATATGCAACTGTTTTGCTGTTGTGCCAATTAATACTGGCAGTTATGATATTAAGAGTCTATTTTAATCACATTGGCGCCAGATATGGAAGATGCTGTTAAGGGCTTAAAGTGGTGTATTTCATGATAAAGGACATGTCAGTCTCGAAGAGTTCGAAAAACTTCAAAACGTGGGGTTCGTTCAGTGCTCAAAGATATGCATGTTGGCGACCTGCCCATGAAGATGTATAAGTTTAAACACGTTCTGACGTTACCAGTTCAACTTTTCACGATCTCGTCTCATACACAGTAAAAACGCTATTTAAGATATAAAAAAATGCTTACCGTTGTTTAAGCCTGTCACTCTAACAACATTGTTTGAATTTTTTTAAACAACCATGATTGTGGAATCCGTCTTTTTAACAATATTGGTTAAAGTTTGAACAGCGTCGTTAAA
>JZLH01S0013102.1:20120-35624 GCA_001188425.1 Eucidaris tribuloides
CACACAATCATTCATTACATCCATGGCAATTCATTCACCCATGTCAATTCATTTATGCACTTATTCATTCATTAATTCATACATACATACAAGCCTATTTTGACAAATGACCCACTGCTATACAGTACTATTTACCTAAGGTACAAGTAACTATTGCGCATATGTTAATGTACAGTACTGTGCATGTTTGCGTGCATGTGTGTGTTTTATGTGTGTGTGTGTGTGTGAGTGTGTGTGTGTGTGTGTGTGTGTTTGTGTGTGTGTGTCAGTGTTGTAGGTCTCAGTCTCCTAACAGCATGAGTGATGTTTTGTTGTGTTGTGGGAGGTGTGCAAATGAGATCCCCTGCCTTTAAGACACATACATAAGTGGAATGCAACAATCACAATGACAACAGGTACGCACATAAAGTACGCTTCAATCACCAAAGTTTAGTTCCGATCTCGCGATTTATTTACAGTGCATTAAAAGTTTACAATTAATGGTAATAAGGTATGAGAAATGATAACCAACCATTGGCCTATTCCCATTCCTACGCCATTCTCCCCCACCTCCCCCACCCTCACCCAAACAAAGGAAACAGATAAAAAGTAGTAGAAAATTATGGCCATGCATAATGTGGAAATTGAGATATGACATAAACAATACCGTCATTCCATAGAACATACAGCAGATGCATTCAATAGTCCAAAGATAATTGTCACAAAATATTTGAAAATTGCAGTTGGGCATAAAATCACTTGTAAACATCTGTTGTTATACCATACCTTAAATATTTTGACACCAAGGCATTTTCCCTACAGCTCTCTTCATGTTTCCTTTAGTATGAAGTTTTCACAAAAATTTGTATTTTCTTTTCCATTTCATTGTTAAAAACTGACTAAAATCCTCATTCTTTAAGTATTAAATTCATCAGAATATCTTCAAAGTGATTATTTACAACATAACATGATTGAATTAGACATAAAATGTTGCGAGATACCACTATGAATACACTGCCAGGCTATATCAGTTATATACACAACTCTTTTCTGCAATATTTCATTTTAGATTAAATTACTGGAGATGGGCACAGCATAACACTAGACAGAACCACAGAGGATAAAATTGTGCATCAACCTTATACAATAGGCTCTTGGGGGCCAGGTAAATTATTTATTAATATTGAAATTTTTTTATATCAGTGTTGCAAACACAATAACATGTGCAGTCGATGGGTATGCCTCCGCCCAGTGCACTCACTATGTAGGAGCTAACAACCTAGTTATATCAACAGTTACATGTAGCACACCTAACTGAAGTTATAGGTTTGGCACAAAGTTCATTGACCTGTGACCCTTGACCCTGACCGTTGACTCCTGTGACTCTACCAAAATATTTGTCTTTTGGTTTTGAACCTAACCGCCAAATTACATCAACAGTGAGCGCTCCTTACTGAACTTATAGGCAGAAAATGGCATTTTGGGACAAAGTTCATTGACCTTTGACCCCTGTAATTCTACCAAAATATTTGTCTTTTGGTTTTGAACCTAACCACCAAATTACAACAACAGTGAACACTCCTCACTGAACTTATAGGCAGAAAATGGAATTTGGGGCAAAGTTCATTGGACTTTGACCCCTGTGACTCTACCCAAATATTTGTCTTTTGGTTTTGAACTTAACCACCTAATTACAACAACAGTGAGCACTCCTAACTGAAGTTACAGGCCGAAAATGGCATTTTAGGACAAAGTTCATTGACCTTTGACCCTCAACGGATTTGTCCCAAAATCTAATCAATTCATCCTTGCCTTGTGGTCTACCCTTGGTCCAAGTATTATTAAAATCCCTCCAGCGGTACTTCAGTAATCTTGTTCACAAGGAAGTGTGGACGCACGGATGTACGGACCCACGGACGTACGGACGCACGGACGGACAACCCGAAAACATAATGCCTCCGGTTCCCTTACGGGGCGGAGGCATAAAAAATAATAAGTTTGGGAAAGAAACAATTCTTCTTTTTGATTCTTACAATGGGAGTCTATTGAACTAAGATATTATTCATGTCGGCAATGAAAGAATAACTTCAGAGTAATTTCAGTATACCAGCTACAGTTACACATGACAAGCCCAATTAATTTAAATGATATACTAAAGCACAGTCATTTACCATTTAAATACAGTGCTCTCCCGTTATTACGAACATGGTTATAACTAAGTTCCTGTTACAATGAAGCAGAAATTCAGGTCCCAATATTATGATCTATATATCTTTATATATGCTTTCACTGTTTGGTTATAACGAAATTTGATACAACGACAGAAAACTGCCGGTCCTGAGGACTTTGTTATAACGGGAGTCGCCTGTATCCTAAAGCCTCTTGATTTAAAAACACTTTTTAACAATGTGGAAGCCCTATTAAAAAAAAAATGTTTAACTTCGATATCTGACCTACATGTACATGATAGCATTTGAGTATAAACACCCTGCAACACATAAAAAATAAACAGTTATGCTCTCATTAGCAAAATATAGTACAGATAAATATTGCTACACAAATTAAGGCCTGGGGATAAAAATTCTATAACACAGCAGTGTACGGGAGAAAAACGGAATGGTCGTTTATTAATTTTCACTTTTTAAATGCACAAAAAGATCGTTTTGAACAGCAATTTTTTAAGGGCTTTACCAGAGATACTATTAGCATGGAGGATCATGTAGCTCAGATCTTTACAACTGGAAACATTTTGAAAGGATGCTTTTAAATTTATCCAAACATAACTGTAAGTCATAAATCCTTCATTCTGGTTGGTTAAAAGTCTAATTGGCATTCAAATTTGGTGATTGCATATAAACTTTTATACAGGAGGCCCCAGGCATTTTCTCAAGTATGTCATACATCAGCTACGTTTCACTTTTACATTTTATGAATGGTAATGTACAAACCACTTTAAATAGTAACGTTTCATGCATAATTACCAACTATGCCAGTTAATATGACTACTGGTATGTATTTGCAAAAGTTTCTTTGATGAGAATAACCACTTCTTGCAATGATCTCATAAGGATTGTTGGAACTTGAAAGGTAAGTTTGATTTCTTACTAGTAGAGAGAATATTATTTTCTTTCAAAAGTAACATAATAACCCTTCAAGAGAAGAGGTAGCATGTCTGTTTGTCTGTTATTGGTCATGCTATACTTGGTGGAATCTCCTTACATGAACAATCTCCATCAATTTAATCCCTAGAGAGCACAATTACATGTAAGATAAAAATATTTGTGCTTAATTTATTACTGAAGTGATAGTAGTCTAATAAAAGCATTATGTTAGTGCACAAAGATTTTTATAGAAACAGAAAGACTAAACCCTACATATTGATACACTCATACTTTGTTTTGTAGAAAATATAAGCTATGTACAACCAATTAAACCGAAGTAGACTAGTCTATTTCAAGTCTTTAATAGCTGTGCAGTTTGACGTTTAGGACGTCCTCTTGGGGTCTCACTGGGGCCTTTAGTCTTCTTGCCAGTCTTCCGAACAGGATTTACATTCTCCACTTCATCGTTATCTGCATCGGGTTCAAGTTTGACCTATGTGAAAGATATATGAATGAACAATATTAACTTTATCATAACCTACACAAAAAGTTGATATATACGGATACAATATCTAGTTATGCAATCATGTGAGACGACTTAGGCACTTAGGAGAAAATAGTATTGTGACTAAGGCATATTTAGGTTTGACTTGGGCAGTTTTAAGTTTGACTTGAGTAGAAAAGAAGTGACTTAGGCACATACCTATGGGCATTTTAACATTATAACCTGCCTATGTCACATGCTTGTGCTGTATGCATTGTGATAAATCTGCCTAGATGTCATAGCTTGATGACTTAGGCAATTGTCATATTGATGTGACAACTGGACTTACACAGTTCAATTCTCTTATTGGATGACTGCACCACTTTGGGGTAGATGAAAGTCATGAAACACCACTGTAACTGCTTTGCGCATTGCAGACATATTGCACGAAATGTCGGGGATGGGGTGCCACCCTTCCCAGCCTTTTTAGGGTTAAACCCTCTATTTCTTTTTCTTTATAAAAAAAATAGCAAAAATCAAATCTTAATTTTTTACCCATTATTTTTTTCACCATTTTTGTCACATACACTGCACTCTCGTTATAAAGAACACTGATATAACAAAATTTCATTATAAAGAAGTAAAATCTCTAGTCCCATATCTTGGATTTCCTTTGTATTATATTGTTTTTGGAACCCTGATATAAAGAAATTTTGTTATAAAGAACAAATTACATGGGTCCCAAGGACTTCTTTATAACGAGAGTGCACTGCACTATATTCCTTCTGCATTTCATTTATATCAAAAGCTTCATAAAAATAAATTTAAATTGCGATCTAACCAACATCTTAAATCACTTCATTCGAATCCATCAACCCTGATGGAGACTACTCACCTTTGGCTTAGGCGGTGGTGCAAAGACTTCATCATCACTATCCTCATCGCTGGAGAAGGGGATGGGAGGGGGCAGCTTGCGCCCCTTCCTGTAGGACTTGAGTCTCGGTGCAGACCCCGGGTCGGGGAGGGATGTATTCAGGGCAGCCTTCCCTGATCCTTCCTCGTCATCCCCCTCCTCCTCACTGTCAATGTTCTGATTCTTCTCCTTGAGGGCTCTGGCTGGTGTCCGTCCTCTCCGACCACCTTTCTTGGCTGCAATGGGGATGAAACAAAGATGAAGATGTTCCTCATTGTATATAGTCCACACCGTGTCCCAATAAAACTATCTCTCTCACAGTCCACAAAATCGTTACCAAAATCAAGCACTAAGCTTTATTTAGCATCCAGATATGGAAAGCCCTCTTTCATTTTGTAGGTATTGTCAAAATGTTATTTGTCTTGCTTTAATAAGTTTTTAATACATACACTCTCAATTTAGAGTGATGGTAGTTTGTCCATTTCAGGTTTGATTATAAGGTACACACAATAAACTTGCATTCAAACGCAATGGAGTGAGACCAATTAAATTTTGATAGGACCTACAAAATTATGTGGGCTTTTCATATTTGGACAAAAAGTAGAGAATATTATACTGCTCTTTGGGAGGGACATTTTAATTAGGACATACTGTAGTATACATTGAGACATTACAATAAAAAAATAGCTAAGTGTTACTGCCAGCCTTTAGTGGATTTCACTTACAACTGTAATTACCTGTATTTAACAATTTTGTTTTGTTTTGTTTATGTCTCTGCAGTTTCGGTGTGGAGGCATAACAACACAGATTCTCACTGGCCTTGAAAATCTGCAAATTAAAACGTGCCAGAGGATTCAAACCTCTATGGAGTTTATGTGTATTGTTTGGTGCAGATCTGCGACTTTGGCACTTTAAGAGTTGAGGAAAAATACATGGATCATGGGAACAATAAATACAGGGAAACTCCGTTATAGCGAGCTTGGATATAGCGAGGTACCGCTTTTAACGAGGCGATTGTCTCGGTCCCGTTTTCATTTACGTGTTGTTCAATGGAAAGAATTGCCGTTTATAGCAAGCTCGGTTATTGCGAGATTCCGCTTTTAACGAGGTATTTTTCTCAACCCATTAACAAAGAAAAACATTAGAAATTTACCCGGTTAAAACGTGGAAATGGAAGTCGCATGGTGCGCTGACCAAATTCTACATTTTGGCAACGCAAAAATTGACCAATTGTTTCAGAGCGCATCGCACTTCAGCCTGCCACGCAGCGCCATGCACAGTACATGAAGTCCCTGACTCATCTGGAAGTGTGTGTGTGTGTGTAATACACACAACTGTACAGTACATGTACATTCACCTGCCACACACACAAGGCCTGCCTCCCGTACACAATGCAAGTTACGAGCGTGGAGGTTGCTGCTTTATTTTGAGAACTAGTTTTCTTTATTACTTGATATGAGTATATAAATGAAATATAATCATCTTTCTGTTCATACTTTTGGTACAGAACAAGTAGGAGAAGCAGTAAACAGATGGGTTTAATGCCTAGGTTTCCCTATGTCAGCATTTAGCAATAAATCTGCTCAAACTCTGTTGTGAGTGTATCAAGTAGCCTGGAGGTTTGCCCTTGACCGGACCCTATCGGACCAAACCAAAATCTGGCTGGTCGATTACACATTAGCTTGACATCAGCCAACACTGCCCCAGCCCAATCTCATAGTGTTAACTCACCAGCTGGTGTTCGTGTGTTCTTCTTGAGGGCTGCTGCAGCATTGGAGGCCTTGGTTGCCTTCTCAGCTGTGGCGTTCTCATCCGCTCCTTTGGTGTGGAACTCTGCCATTTTCTGCTCGTAGTCCTCAATCATAACCTACAGATGTAAAGTCAAAATGTTAAGTAACCTCTTGGAACTATATAACTAAAAACAAATTACAAGTTGTTCACTCTGCAAACTATCTCAACTATCATTTCTTTAGTTTGGTGTATGATTTTTATTATCATCATCATCATCATCATTAGAACAAGGAGAGGGGGTGGGGGGGGGTGGGACCATTCTGTCACATGAAGTTTTTTGACTGACTTTTTAATTTGAAGTCTCATGCATCTTTTGAGACCTTTTTCGCAAAATCAGACGTACATGTAACATTACGACGCTGTGCGACTTTTTGTATATGCACGCCATAATGGCCCCTCCCCAGTTCTAACTTGGTTGGTTGTTTTAGGGTCAATATCATTTTTATCAAAAATGATTATAGTGTTTGAGTGTAAATGAGATGGGGACTTTGAGAAGGACTGAAAGAGCGATGTGTGGTGTGAAGCTGATGGACAGGAAGAAGACAGAGGATTTGATGCAGATGTTGGGTTTGAAGAAATGGTGGATCAGATGGCGAAGACGAATGGAGTATACATGGTATGGACATGTGTTGAGGAGGGATTTCAAGTTCAAGTTCAAGTTCAAGTTCAGGTTTGATCATGTTGATCATGTTTTGAGAAGGGCGTTTGCATTTCAGGTGGATGGTCGGAGGGGAAGGGGGTGACCAAAGGAGACATGGAAGAAGTAAGTGGTGGAGAGTAGGAGGGTTGGACTGAGGGAGGAGGATGCACCGAATAGGGTGAAGTGGAGAGAGAGGGTGAGAGCAATTTCTGGGAGTGTGACTTAAATCTGGCCACATCTAGAACTTGGATTAATACTACTGCTAACCATTGCCATACCTTAGTTTCCTGCTTGGCCGCCTTCTTAGCCTTGGTGATCATGGTGGTGAAGTAGCCGTAGACCTCGGGGTCGGCCACCTTGTCGGCGTAGCAGGCCACATTCTCCTGAAGCTTGCGGAAACTCTTGTCGCTGAAGTTGAGGAGGGACAGGCAGAAGGCCAGCTCTCGCACCTGGCACTCGGTCCTTGTGGGCAAAATTAAAGCAAACTTGACAGTTTGATCATTTGTTATTACCAAAAGTGACAGCACAGTCCCTGGGATTATTTCATGAAAGTTATCAGACTCTGACAGTTACAGCCAGTAAGTCAGTGCGCAGTGTTTCTCAGTCAGTCAAAACCAAGGATTTTTCTGAACTTGTCAGAGTCTGACAACTTTCATGAAACGGTACCCAGATTTCATCTGCCAATGCCAGCGAGTTGCCCACACAGCTATAAACTGTGCTGCCCAAAGACAAACTCCTAATCGGATTCAAATGGCATTTCATTTTTTTTTTTTGACTATTACAAACATTTTCAGGCAAATTTGCACAGATTTATGTAAAAAACAACAAAACCCCCACACATTTGTCCTAAAACAATTTTCAGACACATGGCTAGCTGTCAGATAAAATCTTAAATAGTAATGGGTTGTACTGGTTGTTATTTTAAGACCAGATTATCACTGGAAACTGACAAAAATAGGTAGACTTGTTCAAAAGGGATTGAACAATATTGGATTTCTTTCTTTGTATGCCTATAACTTAACATTGTTTAAATATATAGACATCTAGAATATTACCTCTAGAATTGTATATAGAAGCTATAAACTCAATTCAGGCATGAGACAGAGAAATTCATAAAAAAGAGGAAAGATTGCGGCCCCCTGGGGGAGGGTGTGGAGGGGGGTTCCCCCTCCCACGGTCGGAAAATTTTGAAATTTCAGGTATGAAAAACTCCTGTTTGATGCATTCTACAATCAAATTTTACTGTTTTGAAGAGGTTGTTTTAACATAATTGAGCATCAAATTAAAAGTAAAGTTAATTTGTTATGCATAGATCTGCAGCTAGCAGCTGCAGGCTTCAGCTGTGAACAATCTGAAAATATCATAAGCACAGGTGAAGTCTTGCTGGATTAAGACAAGTTCACACATGTATCGCACCAGGTACCAGGTACAAGTCCATAAAATAATGATCAAATGAAGTATTGCTGGTAATGTAAAGCAGCTCAAGGTAAATCACAACTCCACAAATGCCCACACCACTGCCGCGGCCCGTCACTGCACTGCAAGCTCAACTTCATACTCACACTAAACTACAGTCCACTGCCATTCATCTTGTCAGAAACATGTCCTTTACATGAAGGTCATTTTCCTCCACAGTCCTCATTTTTTTTGTTGAAGAAACTACATCTAAACAACCTACAAATACTTGTAAAATCCATTACTATCCAACGCAGTCAAGCAGTAGCCTACGACCTTCACACATTCCTCCGCTCCGTGTACTACCGTGATCGCATGCAGGTATATGCCTGCATGGCTAATGCACACATAATACAGACTCATCCACATTCCCAATGCACACACTGCCGATCTCTCTCGAGGTCGGCGGGATATGGTAGCCTTAAAAAGACAAAAAAGGAAAGAAAACACAGATTTTTTTTCCGTGCTTTTTTTTTCTTCAGAATTTCGAAATCCGCGGAAATCCGCGGATCCGTGGAGAAATCTCATGCCTGTCAATTATGTTGAAATTAGAGTGACAGATTTTGAATTGAATTATTGTGTAGCCCATATAAAAAAAATTAATCTTGTCACCAGACCCTTGCCCTGCATAATGGGTGTTCATGAAGTATGATACACCTGTATATTTTAAATTTCTTACAAATTGAAATGTATACATTTTTCATCTTGCTATATGACACATGTTATACACCAGTTTTCATACAGATTAGTACTTGTAGACAAATACACGACTGCTAAAATACATGTTACTGTACTGATTCTGACACATAGCATTCCGTTTTTACCTTGTTGCTCTGAATCGATGACACAATTTCTCCACCAGAGATTCTGCTTGCTTGTCTTTCTGGATGAAGGAAAACAAATACCTGTACGGGTACACAAAAACAAAAATACTAATTACAACAAATGAACAATTTCTTTATGATACTTTTTTTTTAAGAATGGTGTACTCACGCACAACAGATTTGTGGTACATTAGCTCAAATAGATTATAATATCCACTTGTTTTGAGTACGAGATGCTTTATTCCCTTGCAAACTGAAGCCATAATTGAGTAATATGACACAGATTTGTTCCACATAAGGTCAAAGGCATACAATACTACATAAAAGTGGCAGTGATACAAAACAACATACTCTCATTGCTTTATTAGAAAGGCATCACTTTGATCAAAAAGATGCGTATGCTTTGGAATTGTACAGCATTACAGCCTCTCTTAATCTCCAAGGGTATCAAGTTTATAACTTTGGCTCTGGAATCACGTCACAAAGATGTTCTAACAATAGTTTTTTTTGTTTTTTTTAACCAGATATACATGTTGCTAATGAAAATAACAAGGATGGAGCACTTACTTGAGAATTGTTTTGAACTGGTCTTCAGGCAGATTGAGCTCTGGGTCTGAGAGACGACTGATGACATCAGGCATGATGTTATACACAGCATTGCCCTGTAAGGAGGCAAAAAAGATGAATATGACATTAAAGGGATATGGCAAAATTGGAAGTAGTCCTCAAATTAGGACACAATGCTCCCAGAATCAAATATACTATTTAAAGTTTCTGCCATGAAAATTTTATAGCCATACATTTCCTTTCTGTAGTATAATGATTACAAGAAATTGCTGTGCTGGTGAAATTTTTTGCATAGCTTTCTATGGGATCAATTTCTATCAGGGTTGGAGATGAATTCAATACTGGTAAATAAATGCTTGCTTCTCTTTAATATCCCTAGTCCACCCTGAGTATACACTCTAGCCAGGGCATATATTGATATATGTTACATCTCATTTAGTTCTTGAGGCATTATTTTTTACTTCTCCCAAACACTGTTACTGTCCTTTAACAGGAAATATGATGGTGGTAGTCCACAATTTGAGTTTGAAATCTTAGTATACTATTCAAGGCTTCTGCTGTGAAAGCGTGATGTTCAAATGTTTTTCTTATATTTGATAATTACCGTCATAAATTAATCTTTTACAATAACAAATTTCATGTACCCATTTTTGTTGCATTGTCTTCATTACTTGAAATTCACCATCTCCAGTATTTAAATAAGTTAGCGATAACTTGATAGAGTTGGTGGCAGATTTTACTCATGGCAATCAAATATTTCATTACCGACCTTTAGGAGCTATCGATGATCATATCTGTTTCTGTGATTTACTACATACATTTATTATTCTAGTAAGATTATGAAGTAAACAGCAAAGCTATACCTTCTTGGACAACTCAAAGAAGAACAGTTTGGCCAGGCTCACGATGCGTTCATCGCTGTCCACGATACAGGAGGCCATCTCACTAATTTGACCTTTGACCTTGACCATGTCATTCAGAATCAGATGGGTCAGGACCATCAGGGTGTTCTTGCGGACGTGGGGTGAAGGGTCACGGAGTCTGGAGGAAACGAACATGGTTTGGGGTGAATGTACATGATGTCAAATGCTCCATATTACTTTTTATTAACAGCGCTATATATTTGAGGTCATTTTGAACATTTTGATGCAAGCTCTTACGCACCTGTTTTTCATACGCATCCTTTTCTTGAGCGAATATCATTGATTTTTCAGCGGTTTTGGATGACTGAATTCCCAATCATTTATAACCCTTTTCCGACTCCCAGGACTCAAAATAATGCTCACGCATGATGTTTTGTATTTATTTAAACAGCATGATTGGAAGCAATCCTCCTTAATTTGGGGTAAACTACTCAAGAATCAAATTAACTACACTAGGATTCCAACGTGAAAATCTTGTGGTGAAATGTTAACTCAGTTTAAAGCAATTGCCATCAGTATTTGATGTGACAGGAAAATTTGTTGTACAGCTTTGTATGCATTGTATTTCTATCAGGCTCATACTTTCATTCAGTACTGGTATATTTATGCTTGTGTCTCCTCAAGTACACAAAATCAAGACAAGTCCTTCCAGCCAGGAGATACACTCCAGGTAATATATAGGTATATTTTCAACTCTTTTGGTTCTTGAGGAATTTTCAAGCACTCATAGGATAAATAATTACTTCAGCAAAAGCTCAAATAATTCATGGAATAGTGTTTACTATTCATTTTAACTAATCTGAAATACTATGATGCATTCATGCACTTCACAAGCCCATTCAGAGGCCTTCAACTCTGCTTGGTTGAAAAAGTATGAGAAAATTATAACCAAAATTCTCCAAAAATTAGGATTCAATCCACCAATGTAGGAGGAAAGTAGGATATTTTTTAAGCAGTGTTTGGAGTAGTAGCCCCGAAGAAAACGGAAACATGTGGAATACGCAGAAAAAAATTTCTAGGATTGGCGAAACTAGGAAATCTGCGGAAGCCAATTTTCCTTCACAAACAGGCGATGATGGTAGTTACAGTACTCTCAGCAACAACATGTAAAGACTACTCAAATCTAAACAAATATTAAAGCTATTACAAAGTTTGTTTGTTTGGTTTTTTTTTTGAGGGGGGGGGGTTGACAAAAAGTAGGAAAATAAGGATTTTTAGAGGAAAAAAATAGAAAAATTAGGAAGATGTTGAAGGCCTGCCTTCATGATCCTACCTGGCATACATGTTGGCCGTCCATGGCTCAATCAAATTTGGGAAGCGGAAAGTCAGATCTCCGGTGGCAATGATGGTATTAGCACGGATGACTGGTTCTGGTGCCTGGAAGAAACAAAATATTCAGTGGTAGATAAGAGGAAAACTCCATTTATCAAGCTGAAATAAAAATTATAAATTCAAACTCATTTCCATATTTAAAGTGCAAGAAAACATAAAACATCACCAAGTTACACACAAGTCATATTTTTAAATCGTGCTGTGGATTATCATTTTCGAAGCAGTCCTACAAATAACCAATTAACTAACAATAAGGAGTTGTGTTACATGTTACAACATAAAATATATGACTTAAAAGCATTGTTTATGGTTCCCAGACATGTTCCTACGTATTTTTGAGATACTGTATGGACACACTAGATAGAATTGATACATAACATACTGGCTAGTTTCAGTTTAGTTTTATCCATGACCAAGGCAGCAGATATCTGCAGTATTTCTGTTGCATGGGAAGGGGGAAGGGTAGGAGGAGAGGGAGGGGGAAGAGGGAGGGGGGTGGGGAGGGAGAGGGGGGGATGGGGAGAGGTATGTCCTTTCATTCATCATCACCTACATACTCAATGTATTCCCTATCAAAATCATTACTAGAAAGGTTCAATGCAGCAAGTCCTTGTCCAGGGCTGCCAACCTTTACTGACCAAAAAACATATTTATGCAGTGCAAAACTCATATTTTGAAGGCAAAAAACATATTTTGGTACCAAAATGAGTAAATTATACATACTAAGCATGCCTATCAAATTTAAGATAAAACATATTCTGTATTTAAAAATCATATTTTGTTACTTTTGATGATGAAAAAACATACTAAATATCATTAAAACATTAGTTGGCAGCTCTGCTTGCCACTCACCTTTTCCAGGATGGTAAAGAGAAGCTGCAGATGGGCTTCGCAGAACTCAGCACTAACCAGCATGAATTTGGCCAATGCCAGGCTGGCGGCTGCCCTGAGCTCTGGGGAGGAGTACTTGACAGGGTTGCTACACACCAGGACAACCAAGGGCTTCAGAGCTCCCAGGAGATTGGGACCTTGTAATGAATGAATGATGTGAAGAAATTATCCATCAATCATGAATAAATACAATTTTCTGATTCAGATCAGATTAGATTTAATTTTTTGTTCATCAGGAAATTTGGTTTGCTTACATTTTACATATAACATTTGACATACATAACAGGTGCAAATAACAAAAGAAACATGCAATTTGATTACTTTTCAGTTATTATGATATAATATTGTGAAATGACCCATGAGTAAATTCTGATTTTTAGATTTGGGATATGTTAAAAAAAAAGGAGTCTCATAATGTTCACGTTTGAGTTTTACAAGGGAACAAAGGAATTTTAAAACCGGTGTGTTCTGCAGTTCATTGAGCTTAGTCTTTTGCCAGATCGCATTGTCATGTAATTCTTTAAAAGTGGGTGTCATTCATTTTGCATCATTTGTTTTACTTCTTTAATAACATAGATTCACAATTTTCTCTTAAGTTCTGAATTTCGCCTGTTACCTTTCCTGCTTGCTTGGTTATTCTTTCCAGTTTGTAAAAATCTCTCTTTGTTCACCCTGTGTACCAGACTCCACAGCTCGACAGTTTCACACTTTTTACAACAGACTCATAAAACAGTCTTAAAATAGTTCTGTCTGAAGTTTTGTGAAAGGAGAGTGTTACTGACCTGTCACAATACTAGAGTCACAGATGCGTTTGATGAGTTCTCCTTCTGCATCCTCAGCCGTAGCCCCTGCCAATCCCATCTCATCCTCTATGGCTGTATTCTCACCCTCACTCTAGAAAAAGAACAAGTTGCAAACAAATAAACCGTTTAATTAATCAATTAATTACTAAAATGATGAATCAATGACAAGACCGGGGTTTGAAGACTTACACATTTTCAAAATTCCCTGACTTTTCAGAGCAGAAAACTGTAAATTTCCATGGAAGTGTGTTAAAATAAATCTTTGTAATACTAGCAAGCTCCAATCAAGGATCATTTAAAAATATCTAAGATAAATGATTTTCCTTGACTTTCCAGAAGAAATTGATGAATTCCCAGACTTTAAGCTTCTGGAAAAATTATTTTCAAATTCCCTGACTTTCCACAAAGTCCCTTACCCATATGAACCCTATAATAATCTGTGGCACACTGTGCTTTAAAAAAAATAAATCTTTGGCTTGTTTTGCATTATTTGCTTTGTTTTATTTTTGTTTTGCTTTTACATTTAGTAAGATATTTATCTGGTCATATAAAAAGGAGGGGCACACGCCAGTTCCCAACTATGCTGGATACCCCACAAGATAAACACCGTTACCTTTGTATTGTTTTTCTTGGCGGCCTCTTTCTTGCCCTCCTGGATATTGTGTCGTCTCTTCAGCTCACTCAGTACCATGACATCAAGATGTATCAGCTGCTGGAGGGCTATCTGGCCTGAGATGGCCAGGAACCGGGATAGCAAACCAGCCGGACAACCTGCTGCATCTAAAAAAAAGAAGTCAGTTGTAAAATAAATTGAAAGCATACATTGCAATTCTCCATATCACCAATACGGCATTCAGCAGGAGGAGTGCTTGTCCAAGAGAACTCAAACAATCTTCCAGTTCCATGCATTAACATGGGTTGAGAACTTCAGAGTTGTTTAAAATCAACAATGTTTTACATTTGTGGCATACACAACCAACACAAAAAATGTGGCATGGACCGAGGAATCCGAAATCATCATCAAAGTCACATTTTTTGTTTCCTTGACTTTTCATGTGGACCATTCAAATAAAAACAATACTTGAAATGACCTCTACTTTACAGCATAAGCAACAGAGAAATCCACTAATATAAATTTCCCATATCATGTTCATAACACAACTGCACAATTTGTCACAAATTTTGTCCATGTTATGAACAAGTTTATAGGAAATTTGTACAGGCAGATTTTGAAAATGTGCAGTTAAGTTCACTGTTTTGTGTAATTTTGCTGGAGTCATCTCTTTGAGAGGGGATTCAATAATTCATAATATTTCAGTGGTACTAGGTAGTCTTAATTTCTACTAGTACATTCATTTCCAAAAATTTCCCTTTATCGTGGAAGTGCCATATTCATTTGCTTATGATAGAAGCGTGCACAAATTTGAAAGAAGAAAAAAGTACTTTGAGACCTTTTGCTCAAATCACAAGTAGAAAAAAAATACTAAATACTGTAAAAATGAACAGTTGGTATATCTGTTCTTGAACTCGTTTTATAGTGTGTAATATAAGACTTACTCTGTGCGGCATTTTATGTGTACTACAAGACTTACTCTGTGCGTCGTTTTATAATGTGTAATACAACTTAAAGGGCAATTCCAGGAAGGAAACATGTATGTTTAGTCTGAATACCCACCCAAAATCATTTTTAATCATGTATGCATGTTGGTTTGGTTAAATCTGCTTCCCCCTGAAGAGGCAAGCTTACCTCCATGGTACAACAGATTTGAACAACACAATGGGCCGCGCCATTGCCTAGCCC
>JZLH01S0013103.1:11988-29624 GCA_001188425.1 Eucidaris tribuloides
TGCTTTTGATAGGAGAATATTTTTCACATTGATATGTGAATTCATTAGATTGAAAAAAAAAATAATAGAAAATCGAAATATGGTAGTACCTATAAATGAGTGGTCTTCCGAGACTACGCCTCCACGTGGTAGTTTTTTGAGTGGGGCGGGTATTATGTGCCCCTTTTCGCTTTTTTGCGTTTATAACAAAATTTACGTTGGATTTTGAGTTTGTCTGTCGCTGTATGTGCTTGAGTGTGTGTGTGTGTGTGTGTGTGTGTGTGTGTGTGTGTGTGTGTGTGTGTGTGTGTGTGTGTGTATGTGCGTTGTGTGTGTGTGTGTGTGTGTGTGTGTGTGTGTGTGTGTGTGTGTGTGTGTGTGCCTGTTTGTATGTGTGTCTGTGTGTTTGTTTATGTGAGTTGGTGGTGGGGGATACATGCTGCACTTCGAAGAAAACATTGGCAAAGGCAGTATTGTTTGTGTATTGTCCTAGACAAGTGTACTTAGCATGCGGGAGAGATACACGCATTATTTCCAAATAATCCGCATGAACATGAAAAAAACTATTGTTAGTTGCTGGAATCTGTACTAGCAGACAATAAAGAGAGATAGCTGTCGAAAAGAGTAGCGCGGCGATTAGCGGTCTATTTAAATTTTGCAGGCTGGGACGTTAATTGTTTACAAGTAAATGTCGAAGAGAAAATCCTCATCGCTAGACTCAAATATGGCCGATTTTTTTCTTGACAGGAGAGAGAGGGTGAGTCATTTTCTACAGATCTCTAGCAAAAGAGAATGTTGGTTATCTGGTTTTTTTAGTGTCGGACATTAATGGTACAAATTTTGTAATCGGCAAACGTATTGTGTGGTTTATATAACGGGTGAAAATTGTGGATTGTTTATCACTACATGGATAAGATGTGTTCTCAGGCCCCCCCCCCCTCCTCTTCCCCTTCGGAGCGCGAAGAAAATAACGAAAAAAAAGTCACATTTCAATTTGGAGCCACTGTACCCGAGTTCGTTGCCGATCGCCTGTTAACTCATGTTTCGTTAAATGACCAAGGGACAGCTCATTGGTTTGACTACAGTGTAATAAAGGTACATAACTCATTGGTTTGAGAGATAAAGAATGGATTTAGTACTTGAGCAAAATTTGGTGCCATTAATGTTGATAGCGTGGAGTACCGAGTAAAAAGTGAACAAATCTAGCAAGATCAAAATGTGAAGGGAACTGAGTTTTGTTATAATCATAACGAAAACCCGGGTCTGGAGTTTCTGGTCATGATGTGTATCGAAATTTATGAATTATCATCATCACGTTGCATATACTGTAAAATGAATATAACCATGATGCCACTAGGCAAAAAGCATTTTCCCGTATTTGTTAACTACCGGTTTAAAACCCAAAACGAATGTGTACAAAACTAATATGTATAAGATCCATAGCTCACCTACATGTGGTATACGCGATAACGCCCGTTTAAGAAAGCAAAATGTACCGGTATGTTTTGGTTAGTATTATGTTTGAGATTCCATTTCCTTTTTTTATTTGTACTGATTTATTTGTTTTTTCTAAGGAAAAGTGACATTATTGCATAACTTTACTCGGACTAACTTTCCTTTCATTTCGACGTGAAGATAGCCAATAGCGGAGCGCGAAGAAAATAACAGAGGCTCCAAATTGAAATGTGGCTTTTTTTCGTTAAGTACCCGAGTTCGTTGCCGACCGCCTGTTAATTCAGGTTTCGTTTAAATGGACCAAGGGACAGCTCATTGGTTTGACCAAAGTGTAACGAAGGTACATGTACATAACTCATTGTTTCGAGAGAGATTTAGTACTTGAGCAAAATTTGGTGGCATTAATGTTCATAGCGTGGAGTACCGATTTAAAAGTGAACAAATCTAGAAAGATCAAAATGTGAAGGGAACTGAGTTTTGTTTATAATCATAACGAAAACCCGGGTCTGGAGTTTCTGGTCATGTTGTGTATCGAAATTTATGAATTATCATCATCACGTTGCATACTGTAAAATGAATATAACCATGATGCCACGAGGCAAATATAATTATCCCGTATTTACCCGTTTAAAACGAATGTGTACAAAACTAATATGTATAAGATCCATAGCTCACCTACATGTGGTATACGCGATAACGCCCGTTTAAGAAAGCAAAATGTATGTTTTGGTTAGTATTATGTTCGAGATTCCATTTCCATTTTTTATTTGTACTGATTTATTTGTTGTTTTCTAAGGAAAAGTGACATTGTTGCATAACTTTACTCGGACTAACTTTCCCCTTTATTTCGACGTGAAGATAGCCAATAGCGGAGCGCGAAGAAAATAACAGGGGCTCCAAATTGAAATGTGTTTTTTTTCGTTAAGTACCCGAGTTCGTTGTCGACCGCCTGTTAACTCTCGTTTCGTTTAAATTGACCAAGGGACAGCTCATTTTTTTTTACTACAGTGTAATAAAGGTACATAACTTATTGTTTCGAGAGGTAAATAATGTATTTAGTACTTGAACAAATTTGGTGGCATTAATGTTGATAGCGTGGAGTACCGAGTAAAAAGTTAACAAATTAGCAAGATCAAAATGTGTAGGGAACTGAGTTTTGTTTATAATCATAACGAAAACCCGGGTTTGGAGTTTCTGGTCATGAAGTGTATCGAAATTTATGAATTATCATCATCACGTTGCATACTGTAAAATGAATATAACCATGATGCCACCAGGCAAAAGGCATTTTCCCGTTATTGTTAACTACAGGTTTAAAACGTATGTGTACAAAACTAATATGTATAAGATCCATATAGCCCACCTACAGGTGGTATACGCGATAACGCCCGTTTAAGAAAGCAAAATGTATGTTTTGGTTAGTATTATGTTTGAGATTCCATTTCCATTTTTTATTTGTACTGATTTATTTGTTTTTTCTAAGGAAAAGTGACAATGTTGCATAACTTTATTCGGACTAACTTTCCTTTTATTTCGACGTGAAGATAGCCAATAGCGGAGCGCGAAGAAAATAACAGAGGCTCCAAATTGAAATGTGGCTTTTTTTTTCGTGAAGTACCCGAGTTCGTTGCCGACCGCCTGTTAACTCATGTTTCGTTTAAATTGACCAAGGGACAGCTCATTGGTTTGACCAAAGTGTAATAAAGGCACATAACTTATTGTTTCGAGAGGTAAATAATGTATTTAGTACTTGAACAAATTTGGTGGCATTAATGTTGATAGCGTGGAGTACCGAGTAAAAAGTTAACAAATTAGCAAGATCAAAATGTGTAGGGTAGTGAGTTTTGTTTTCTAATTATAATGAAAACCCGGGTCTGGAGTTTGTTCTCAAAGTGCATTCGATAGGAAGATTTGTTCACATTTGACATGTGAATTCATTAGATTGAAAAAAAATAGAAAACCGAAATATGGTACTACTATAAATGAGTGGTCATCCGAGACTACGCCTCCACCTGGTAGTTTTCAGTGGGGGAGGTATTTTCGCTTTTTGTGAGTTTATAACAAAATTTACGCTGGACTTTGCGTTTGTCTGTTGCTGTATGTGTTTAAGTGTGTGTGTGTGTGTGTGTGCGCGCGTGTGTGTGTGTATGTGTGTGTGTGTGTGTGTGTGTGTGTGTGTGTGTGTGTGTGTGTGTGTGTGCGTGTGTGTGTGTGTGTGTGTGTGTGTGTGTGTGTGTGTCTGTGGCTGTAGGGGGCGGGTGTGTTTCACTCAATTGAAGTTATAAAAAATGTTCATGTAGATTATGGGGAAATAACGTGTCTATCTCTCTCGGATAAAGGACATTTAAAGGGCAAGACATGCACATTAGTTTTTTTCGCGCACGTTTCTTTCGAAGTGTGGTGATTTTCTCCCACATCAACCTTTACTACAAGGGCATATCCCCAGCATCCAACTCACATAACTCACATCTCGTGGTCTGTAATGAGCAAAGCCCACTCTTGGTCGCTACATAACGTATTGGTTGAGAAGCAAAAAATGTATTTCGTAATTTACCAAACTTTCCTGGCATTTCAATATCGTGGAGGTGAGCAAGAACTTGAAACCAAGATTAAACCAAACAATCAGAACAAATGTATAGGGATATAAACCCGGGTTCTAGAACTTGCTTTCATTCTCGTATTGTGAGTGTGCTTGGCTGATTATTTTTTTTTCTTGAAAACTACGTTATGTAATGTTTTTATTTTACGGTTAATGGTGCTAATATCAAGCTCCGTAATTCGGTAAAAAGAATGTTAAGAGCTTGTTTTTGAGCCACGGACATATTTAGCTCAGATTATACAAAAATGAATGTCTAATACTAAAAACAATCTGCCAACATTTAGTTTGACCGAAGTAGCCCACAATGTCCGCGGCTCAAAAAAATTGCCAATATTTAATTTTACTGAAATACGGAGCTAAATATCAGCGCCATTAATGTCCGCGGCTCAAAAACAAACTACTGACTTTTAATTTCACTGAAATACGGATCTACATAGCCAAAGTGAAGACACATACTTCTACCGAAATACTGGGAGGTAAATATTAGCAAAAACAAATTGCTAACATTTAATTTTACCAAAATACGGATCTATATACATGTACATCAGCTCCATTAATATCCGCGGCTCAAGAACAAACTTAAGATATTAATTTTTACCAAAATACTGGGAGCTAAATACTAGCGCCATTAGGTCCAATGTCAGCGGCTCAACAAACAATACAAAACAAAACCGCCAACACTCAGCTGTTTTTGCCACACCCCTTCTCCGATTATATCATTATATTCAGACCAGTAAAATTGGGAATGTCTGAAATTACACTGTCTTGAGTCTTGACACTCCGACAGTGATTTTTAAACGCCCCGTACTGAAGGACCTGCGCCAGTGTCGAGCCCTGTGTTAAAGGCAAAGTTCATCCTGACGTCATGGTAATTTTAATAAAAGTGGAAAAATAAGAGAACATATTAATGAAAGTTTGACGATAATCCATCAAAGAATAAAATAGTTGTGGAATTTTAAACTTTTTAAATTGTGACGTCAAATGCGAGCAGCTCCCCATTTGTCATGTGATATAAATTCCATAAAAGTGCCGTTTTCTAAGTAATTTGAAAATGATTTTACCTGTGTATTCAAAATGTTATCACAAGCAATATTTCATACAGGCTTCTATTAAAAAAAAAAAAACCCTATTCAATTACCATGAACCAAAAAAAAAATGGCAATTTATGGAATACATGTATTACATGTCATTGTGGGGAGTTACTCTCACGTGACGTCACAAGATGAAAACTATGAAACCTCATAACTCTGTTATTCTTTGGTGGATTTTCGCCAAACTTTCATTAATATATTTATCTTATATTAAAACCAACTTGACATCAGCCTAAGGGTGAATGTTGCCTTTAAGGCTTTTGCACTTAGAGAGTTATACTCCAATTTTCCATTTCACAAAAGTCTTTACTACAAACAACCGCTATCGCGAGCGAGCGTAAATGACACATGGTCTTCAGTACGGATCGCTTCCAATTAATCGTCAGCCAACATGCAACCGATCTCAATGACAACAGTCGACCTCTTCTGTTCACTTGTACACTGGCGAATAGCGCAAAGAGTTGCACCCGATGACGTTCCCGTTGGGTGTAGTCTCATACGATAGTGTGATCGGCAATTCATCTCGCCCGGGGTGCGACATTTTCCCCGCGACATTAAGGAAATTAACCGCTGAAAAAACAAAACCGTGTAGGCCTAATGCCGGTTTCGAATCGGGATTCAACATACCGTGGCAATGGTTCAAAATGTGCGAGTGTGCATCACAAAGTAGCTCATTTGGTAGTCTCACAATATAGCCTAAGGGAGTGAGACAGTGAATTTTCCTAAATTCTGTTGCTGAATATATACAGACAGTCATCATCGCAGGTACCAATAATGCAAAAACTATACTTCTATGCACATCTACTAAGTGGCTATCACACATTGGTGATGGCTGAGCGAGCGCTGGTGCATCTAGTACGTTCTGAATTAGCTGAAAACACTGTCCGATAGTTTACCATCGATATCGAAGTCAAACACAAGTCAAACGCCATTGAAGTAATTGACACCCACATATTTTTCGGGAGTTGCTTTTATCAGCTGCCTCAAAAGATTTTCACTGATCTTTCTCACTCCCAAGTCCCTGGACCCTGTTGCCTATTGTTGTCAAGACCAGGTCATAGTCAAGAGCATTCAAGCATATAATCCCAATTAACCGCCCAAGACCTCTATGGGATTACAGACTTGGGTAATTAATAGGATTAGATCTGTAGCAAGATAAGAAGAGTTAATCCCTTAAGTGGACTAGCAAATGTGGCTTTTTTCTTGGCTAAGGCAATGTTTTCGTCATGACTTGTTACGAGGAAAATCAGGAAATTCACAAAAACATGAAAATAAGAAATCAAGAATTAACCAGCTGAAATCAGCTCTAAAGCTGAACTTTCACACCCCTGATAAAGATAACATGTGATGATTTTACATTAAAGTGCAGAAACAAGGTTTGTTATGCCCTATGGATTAATAATCATTTTGCCTGTGATAGTTTACTTTGTTTTGGAACACAACTTAAACAATACTTGTATATCACAAATTTTAGCCAAAGGAGTTTTGCACAGACAAAATAGTTCACTGCTTTATGTTGAAAACTATATCATAATGGAAACTACCTTTTTTTAGGGGGGGGGGGTCCTTATCAAATCATTCTGCACACAAGTTCAAGATTAGAATTTCTTTTTGTAATTAAATTAACCATTATCTGTTCTTTATCTTGTCAGATCTTTTCAGCTCTAGCCATCAGGAATCACAGTGGTCTAGTGGTTTATCATCTGTCAAGTAATCAAGAGGTTGTGGCTTCAGTACCTATGCCAATTCTACACATGCAATTATTTCCCTCATTTACTAAATGAATGCACCAACAATACACTGTGTATAACATCTCCAAATATATAAGTATCTCTCCATCTAACTGTTTCATCTTGGTCTGAGTTTTTCTTCTTTTTTTGCCTTTATATTTTACATACCTAACTTTTACTTTTCTATCTCAGGTTTTTTCCCAGTTCAGACGTTTTGAACATCATAACTTCCTGAAAACTGTTTTTGAAAATGCATAGACAGACCTAGTATCATTATCTATCTCCTGTATTATTTTATGAAATTTAAGTGGTGTAGGTTTCCAGATAAAAATCTATATTGTATCTAGGGAAAAAGACAAAATTTGAAGGCAATTCCACGAAAACCAATCAAAATGTAGACAGACAGGATTATTCGAAAGTGACATCTGTGTCTGGCACTGTATCCTCAACAGATTTAAAGCTGAAGGTAAGAACACAGATCATTTGAGAAATATTAACTCCCCCTAGCTGTCTCCAATTTTCGGTTTCAACAAACCAGTCAAATTTCCTTTGAGAGGAACCACTGAAGGTAACCCTGCTGCACTTGTAGAAAAATTCAGTCTTGAGATGTAGACCAAACAAAGCATTCTTGCACTGTCATGACAGAGTGTCATTAGTGGTAGGATTGAATTGTGTAAAGACGGACAGAATACAGAGAACAATGATGATATACTCGAAGGATGCGGCGTACCGCATCGTTCATTATCTAGTCTGCGATCTGAGTTTGAATTACAACATGCACCTGAATGTGCAGACTTGATCATTTCGTGGCCTATACAAAGAGAATAGGAAGTATAAGAACGATGATGGATTTCATTTGCCCAATTTATTCAGTCCAACAGTTCATATTGGCTTCACTCATGAAATGTACTCACATTTTAGTACAGACATATACATTTAACTCATTATATAGAAGATGTGCATATTTTCCCCATTTTATTTAAAAAAAAATCTTGGATATAAAGGAAAAGGTAAATGTACCAGTACTACGAATAGTGAGTATTGTTGTTCTTTTACATAAAAGTGTAATAAAAAAAACTACATTACTGTACTGTCATACCTTTTTATTTTTAAGGCACTTATTAAAAAGGGTACTACTTGTGGTGCAAAATTGTGCCAGCGATGTGCCAAGAGTAGTACTGCTTTATTTTACACCTATCTAATACTCAGCATGTCCACTGCCACATAACCTTCTACGGTGATCATGATCATTAAGTCTTAATGTGCCGAAGTCGCAGATCTGCACCAAATAATATGCATAAAGTCTATGGAGGTTGAAATCCTCCGGCACGTTAAGAGTTTAATATCTTAACTACTACACATCAAGCATCTCTATATCTTTTCTTTACACGCGGTAATTTTGCCATCCATTTCACTCCCTGCAGCTTGCGGGATTCGCATTCACGCTCTCAGACTAGAAACGATGTATTCACTCCGAAATTACAACTGATTTTCCCTACACATAGCAGTAATCCTTTTGTATGTTTACATCCTGCAAGTATTTTATTATTATGTTAGATTCTTAAGGAACCAGCAAAATTGATAAATGCAATCAAGACATCGTGATACAATAGGACAAAGGATTAGACACAAGTTAACTTTCAAAAGTACTTAAAAGGTCAATTACAATTAGATGCGCTATTCACTGATAATCTCTTCATTCACTTCTAATTTGGTGACTCATTTCTTTCATGAACTTGAGTCAGGTTTTTTTTTCTTTGTATAACTTGTAGTTTAGCCTCTTGTATTATTTGAATGAAGTTGTATATTTTCAAGCAGGAAACTTAGAACTATTGTATGTTGGTTACAATTACAATTCAGATGTATATTTCCAAACACCCTATATGCATTTAGCAGGTCTGTAAAATGTACTTCAACTTTGCTGTATTACATTTTTCCTGAAAACGTTGTTTTGCAAAGTTATTGCTAGTTGAAGTCAGTTAGTTATTTCCTTTCCTGATACTGAGCGCTCTTTGAAATAAACTCCGCACGCACGGGATTCAGGGTCCCGCGCACAAAGAGTTAAAGCCACTGGCTAACAGTTACCAAAGTTAACAAAATGTGAGCTACATAATCATCCATTAAGTGTCTTTGATAAGGTCTAAAAATGAAGCTCTGAAAAAATTGTACTTCAAAATGATTATTTAGTGCTATAAACAAGTGAAAATCGTAAGTTGACCGGATTCACCTGCCCATGTCATCCCATAGACTTACCGTGTGTGGATCTAGGCTATTTTTTTTACTCGCCCTGAATAATAATTGTTTATTCATTCATATCTAGCCAATGGTAGCATAAATTTCCAAACTTCTGTATTCTAGGATGTTTATTTGTCCATTCAAATACTACTATGTAGCTCAGATAGCAAAGTTTGACAAATTTTTTATTTGAAGCACCACAATGTTAGCCTATTACTTTAAGGATCATTTCTTTCCTCCTACTATCCTTTCCCCTTCACCTCCTCACTCCCTTCCCCCTTTATTTCCTGACCACCTCCCCCCCCCCCCCATCCCTTCACCCCATTCCTCTCATCCCTTCTCCCCTTCCCCTAAACCCTTCATCCCCTTCCCCCTACCAAGGTACATCCATGAAGGAAGTTATCCTATCACCCCCAAGTCCCAAAGACACCTCATTAATTATCTCAACACAGCAGCTAGTAATTTGAGCTGGTGTCACTGACATGATCATGCTAGCAGGGTATCCTCTGTGAGGGGATGGGGTGTCTGGTGAAAAAGTGCAAACCTTGGCCCACATTACAAGGAATAGGAAGAAGTGCTTCACACTTTGGATTTTGTTACTGAAGTTCACCTGTTACCATCACTGCAACTGACTTGAAGCTATATGGGAGGATGATCTAAAATTTGCTCCGCAGCAGTTAATTACTCCGGTGATTAGGGTTGCCATTGGGTTTAAAGTCGGTTAGGGTTAGGATGAGGAGTTGGTTTAGGGTAAGAGTTACAGGCAGTGTATGAAGTAATTATTGGAGTGATTGCTGCTGGAGCAAATATTGTGGAACTGATGGGAAACAAGAGCCCCGGGGGGGCACGACGCTCACCTGGGGTCTCGCAAACTCTCTATGGTACCCATAGAAAAAACATCAGTTATACATATAGTTTTGACCCTTGGAGCCTGATATCTAGGCACCAACATACTTAAATGAACCAGTCAGAAAACTTTGCATCCCCTTGCCATATAGCTGATTTTGCCAAGTTAAATTAAATGCTAACATCCGTTAAAAAAAAAAAACAAGGCAAGCCATAGTATCCTAACATATGACCTACTTTTGTGACCTTGACCCCAATTTAACATTGAAGTCACTATACATGTAGCATCTACCATCCAAGTTAGTCACAAATGGGCCAATACCAACCAAAGAAGAAACTTGCAGGTATATTCTATCATTTGACCTTTGACCTACATATGTGACCTTTGACCCCCAAATAACATTTAGGTCCCTGTTATGCATTTACCACCCAAGTTTGGTTACAAATGGGCTTGTGGTTAGAAAGTTACCTGGCGTTGGGCCCTTATGGGCCCTGCCCCCTGGGCCCCCGGGGGGGGGGGGCCCGTGGTGTACCATTCCAGGAACCCTATATCTCCTCCCCCTGAGGATCATTCCCACCAAGTTTGGTCTAACCTATCCCCAAACTTTTGCCCCCCTTACGGGCCAAACGGGGCCACCCTGGGCATTTTCATGAGGAACATTGATTCAGCACATACAGAGGTATCTACACACAAAGTGGCTTAACTAAACTATTTCTGGATCTAGAGAAGAAGATGTTTGAAAACTACCTACTTTTGGCCCTTTAGGGCCCTGCCCCTGGGCCCCAGGGGGGCCAGGTATACCATTTGAGGACCCTTGAATCCCCACCCCCTAACAATCATTCCTGCCAAGTTTGGGCCAAATCCAATCATACATTTGAAGAAGAAGCTGAAAATGTGTAAAAGTTTACGCACGACGCACGACGAACGCCGAACGATGAACGACGAACGACGGACAACGGATGAAAAGCGATCGCAATAGCTCACTTGAGCCTTCGGCTCAGGTGAGCTAAAAAAAACCCAAAATGATGCAAATCATAAGATACCATTTACATGACATCATTTTGGGAATACAAGTCTAGAATTGGGCCATTGATTTACCCAAAATTGAGAATAATTATGGAGAAAATGTCACAATTTCATGTCAATTTCATGTCACAATTTCCATAACACCAATCCTCTTATTCTCTTCTTAATAACCCTTTGAAGACGGTTTGATTTTGCTTTAACATGCATTTCCCATAGACCTCGCGACAAGATATCTTATGTCTAGTCTTCAACGGGTTAATTTTTGTTAAGTCAAAACTGACCCAAGAATGTATTTTACACCATTGACTGCTAGGCACAACTATGGAAAATGTTATCATATTCCAGCCATATTGAATCACTCAAAACTTGCCTGTGAAGATTATTTTATTTGGATTGATATAAAGCCACGTTGAAGTTTTTTTTTCTGACATGTATTCATTTCTTTAAATCAAGTTTTTTAATTATTGGTTGAACACAATATGCATTGATTGATTTATTGAATACTTACTTGATTAATTGATACAACCTATTATGTTATGTTTGTTTGTCATTTATTAGTTTAAAATCAGTCAAGCAAATATATAAGAGTAGTCTATTTTTTAATTTGTATTATGTATAGTTTACTAAATACCATAGTATGATTGTTGATATTATTTTGAAATCCCCATTTGTAAAATTATTATCACGCACTGTATTCCTTCATGCAGACACAACAGCAGTCTATCCCCAGCATGACTGGGTTGTTTTGATTTCACAAGTCCTTCTAGAACTCTTGGCTACTGCAAATATCAAACATTACCAACCATTATCAACAAAGAATTGAATCACACAGAATATATGAGGAAAGTAAAAGGTTACCAGCTGATTCTACTTGGCTCTAACCAACGAATACTTTATTTATGAATTACGGCAAATTTCCCCCATATCAATCGGTCTTACGACAACTGTTTCTATGATTAATAACATTCAGTCACATTCATGTGTCAATGGCATGACTCCAAACACATCATTTTTGTCATAACTAGATGTCTGCAGAATGCATCAAGTCCACTGGGGTCTCATAGAGGGCAGGCTAGCATGCATTTCCAGCGTGTTGTAAATTTTCTGGGTATATTAAAAGTCACTGTGATTATCTTTCTGTTCTTTTTTTTCTCATACATATTTCTTTTTGCAGAAATGTCACTGTTAAAATATGTTTTTCTGTTTTCAAATAAATAATTGTTCAAGATCTTAAAGCAGTGATATGGAACTGCAATCACAACTTGCATTATAAATCAATATAAGAATATTGTATACATATATATTTTTGCTCATTTTCCTTTGTTTTGTTTTGTTTTGGTTTGGTTTTTTTCTGATTTTTATGAAAAATTGTTTTCATGTAAAATAAAGGCAAGTGCAAGTATTATTTTCATCATGTTATACATCTTAAGATATTTATGGTGAATTACTGTGATATCTTTCTGATTTGTGTTTTGATTCATATTGTTTTCTGTATCAATGTTCTTCTAAAGTTCTGTAAAAAGGAACTGTTGTTCAGTATTAAAATTTGCTTTATGACAAATATGATTAGGCTAATGAAACTTGATTATGAGTTTCCCCATCACATTTTTTTCAGCCCATAATGAGGGAACTATTTCATTATTCATTATTCATTACATGCAGGATTTCATTATTTTAATTTTTTACACACACTTAAATGCTTTTTGTGCATTCCATTTGCACATTTCCAGCTTCTAACCCAAAACATGTACAGTGGAACCCTTTTGATGCATTATGGACGAACAGGCGATCTTGAAACGAAATACGAACAATATTGGGTCTATTTTTAAACTCAGTTCCGAGACTGGTTTCCTACCAAATCTTCCAAAACCAACTGAAAAGGTGAGGCTTGAAAGGAATTTTTCAAAATAACGAATTATTCTCGGATTTTTCGGCCGCTAATGCGGCCTCAAAATCATAACAAGGGCGGGTGACGAGAAACTAATAATCAACTTTCATTGGCTTTATTTACTTGTTTGTTCATCACTAATATAAGATTAAGTATCTCTTGAATCTCATCAACAAATGTACTGAAGAAGTGTCATACACTGCACAATAAATATCTGTTTATATTATCTTACTTTATCTTAAATCATTTACCTATCTATCTATATCAGCCATTCCATAGTGCTCGGTGACATTTGAACAAAATTTAAGTTTCAATGTATACTGTTATCAAACTGGCTTTATTCAACCAAATTTTAACATGCTTTTTGAGTCAAAGGCATTTGGCAATACAGTATTTCAGTTCTGAAATTGATTGTTCATAATCCAATACTTTTTTATATATTCAATTTCTTTGACGTGAACTCGCGGTGAAGGCACAGAAGAGGAATTGTCACAGTACTTTATTCAAATTGATTTTCCTATGAAACTACAAGTGTGATTTAAGTTAGTTTTGCTGAACTAGAAACTGAATACCCTAGCTCAATTCCTGCGTAAGTTACATTGTGCCAAATTTCCATTGTGGCGAGAAATGGCCCAAAGAAAATGTGACTCGCGTGACACAAATGCGTGACTCGCGTGACACAGTCACTTTTTATAGCTGTCATAAGCGTTTAAAGACTTAAACTATAATGTTATATGAATAAATATGATGTAATTGTGAATACCTTTTGAAAGAGTGTTAAAATTCCAGGGTTTTTTTTGACAATTACTCGCGTCAGACAAGGTTCAAGGTTCTACCACCATTTGACTGCCAAAATACCAAAACTATGAACTTTATTTTTCAAACAAATAATATGTTTTCTAGACTGAAATTTTGTGCTGAATCCTAAATTCATTTCTGAAGTCAGAAATGCAAAATATGCTTTTGTTTTTTAGATTCTTCACCATTTTTGTGTGTATATGTTGCAGTGTAGCTACTGGGCACATGTAGTCTCAGTTCTAGACAATGCAACTGTTTTGACCTCCATTATACACTCACTCTCTGACTGTTTTACCTCCAAAGATTCTTACTGTGCCTTAAATCCAGATTTTTGTATTATCCAAAGCAGTTGACCGAAGATAGCAGTTTCCTTATCAATATAAAGATGGATTAATCTAAATGTCTGGAAGCCAGAGTAAGGCATATGTTGCCTTAAGAACAGTGTCATAATAAATGCAAATCTTGTGCATACTATTCTGTTTGACAAAGGTTGTTGTTAGCAACCTGACAGCTTGCTGGAGGCTTGCCAGACACAGCAACAACTAGTGTATGCATTTTGCATTTTTTGGTATAGAAAATGTATTCATAAGAACAGGTGGGTAATTTTAGAAGAGAAAATATCCATAAATTTCAATACATTGTGAAAATAGTAGAATGTACAGGGTGTGTATAAATTTGGGTTCAAAATCAGTAAAATCTAAATTGTCAAAAATTTATTTTGAAAAAAGTATGAAGGCAAAAATGTCAGAAATCTAATCACTTAAGGGGAAATATAAGAGGCTCAATTTATTAAATTTTCAGGCCTGTAGCTTGACTGGTTTTCTCAGAATAATTTTTTTTGACAAATGCACTTATTCTTTTCACACTTCTCAAAACTAAGGGGTAGGGGTGACATTTTTCCATTTTTCTCCAATTTATTTATTAACATGTAAAATGAAATTATAATGATCTTGTAGCTAATTAAATTTTGCATAGGATAAGGGGAAATTCAGCCCCCTAAATATTTTTTACACACATTTGGCAGTGAAATGGTGGTCAGATCTTAAACCTTGTCATGACATATTTTATGAGTGTTTTCATAATGAAATAGGCATTCTGGGAGAATATGACAAGCATTTGAAAAAAAATTATCAATGTTTTATCAAATTGACTGGAAAAACTTAGCTATTGAAATCAGATAGAGCAATCAGCTTCACTTATTTTCTCAGTTTTTGATCTATACTCTGGTTTGTGACTTGTCCGACATACAGCATGCGTGACTCGCGTGACACTCTTGAGATTGTTTTTTCTTCAAGATATGCAGGGCAAATGAAAATGTTTGAACTTCTCTTGATAGACTACCACCACTTCTTCACTTACATGTCAAACACCAGCTGAAACTCTTTTTAGTTATTTTAATAGTAATCTTAAAAAATCCCCTTATTTTGTGACTCGCGTGACATATTTTGTGGGTGTTTTCATGATGAAATACTGAGAAAATACGGAAAGCATTTGGAAAAATTCTTAATGTTTTATCAAACTTACTGGAATAGCTACCTAATGAATGCAGAAAAAGCGACATGTTATGAATCAGCTTCATTTATTTTCTCTGATTGTGATTTATACCCCAAATCCTTATTTTTTACCACAAAGTTCATGTATGTTCAGGAGGCTGCAACTTTAATTCAAATACTTTATTTTAAAAAATCTTTGAGATTTAGATGGTTTCAATATTCTTCTTTTGAATCATATGTGACAAAACATCACTTGCTTCACTTTAATTTTTGAGTTTAACGTTGACCCTTACATGGAATGGCTGATATATCTATCTATCTGTATATCAATCTATCTATCTATCTATCTATCTATCTATCCATCCATCTATAGATCTGTCTATCTATCTACCAATCTATCCATCTATCTATCTATCTATCTATCTATCTATCTATCTATCTATCTATCTATCTATCTATCTATCTATCTATTTATCTATCTATCTATCTGTCTAAATGTAGTATTGGGGGGGGGGGATGCAAAACAAATATACTCTACCTGCAATATGGTATTCACTATGAAAATACAGAGTAATCAAAACTACACAATTATGGATATGAAGTAGCAACCTCCACCCACTCCCATACCCAGTGAGAAATCATATGTGCCTCACTGCTAACAGATTAACAACTGTTACACTTGTAATACTACCCTCCACTAATAAATCAAATGTTTGTCCTCTTCTTACATTCTTGTTATAAGTGGGTCATAATATACAAGTATCTATTACACAAACTCCCATCTGCACTCCTTTCGTATCAATTAAAGTGTCACACAGCGGAAATGACATTCACCCTCTTCTTGATGAGGTGTGCCCACCACCAACCAGTCAGCCATCCAGCCAGGCAGACCCTCCATCTAAATTTCTGATGTTTTCAAACAGCAGCTGTTGGTAGATATATGGTCATATCTTGGTCATATGTTTTTTCCACCCACTCTTGGATCCCAAGTTCATTCGTACAAGTTTGAATCAACATGCCAATAACTTTTCATTCCAATCAATGACATACGAGTAAGCTATAAGTTTGTTCAAGCTGTATTGGCAGGGGTAACTTTCCATATTAACACTTTGGTTATTGGCATAAAATTCAGATGAGTCAGTCAAAAACCAGTCTAAGTCATAGACTGTTTTTTTATTTACCCCAATCCTGAGTGAAGCTAGTCTAAGTGTCCAGACTCACACCTCGTCTAAAGTTCCTATACTGCCTTAGGGTTGGGGTAGTCAAAAAACTGGATTGTTTTGTAGTTATGTGCATAACTTTCCAAAACATGATGTTCTGAAAAATTTCAAATGTAACCAGCAAAAAGTCAGTGTTACACATTTAGCTGGTTACCCATTACTTCATTTGGAGACAAAAAAAATATCATTTATAGTCAATTAGAGACATTTAAAATGGGATGAAGAGGTATGAAAGAGATCTTCCTCTCAGCAAGCCAGTGCATTGTCAGTAGCCCAATGATATTCTTTTTGTAGACTAGCCGGTGCGACGTCAGCATACAAAGTGTTAATCTACAGACTAGTTTAATTAAATATTAGACTGTGAATTGCTTGATTATTAAAATCTGCTTTTAACTATGACTGTTCTTCACAAAATCAATTGCAAAATTAAAAATACTACGAAATCTTCTATAAGAACTATTCCCAAGTATCCAGGGAAACCACAGATTTATGAGGCATGTAAATAAGGATATGAGAGATATAACTAAATCTTCTCTACTGATTGTGCTGACTATATTACAGGGTTTGTACACTTACACATTTCCAAATTTCTTTGACTTCACATGACTTTGCAAAGCAAAAAACTGTAAATGTCCCTGACCATTCTTTTACATTTTAAAAGATGATCAGCACGATACCACAAACTTTACAAACTTCATTCCCTCTGGAAAAAAAAATAATAAATCGGGGTAATTTTGAGAACACCTTGAATAAATGATTTTCCCTGACTCTTCAGCAGAAATTAATGAATTCACCAACTTTCCCTGACTTTTTCCTCGTGGAAAAAGTATTTTCAAATTCCCTGACCTGTTTGAACGATGATCTTAATTAAATTTAAGTTGTAGTGTATTTAAGATATTACTACCGAATAATAAAAATATTGATTTTCTTTTTCTTATCAATTTGGGAATATGTATGTTGATAATTCAAACTTTAACATTTGCCATTTGTCAAATAATTATACAGACAGATACATGGAGATATATGTAAACAGTAAACATGTCTATCAAACTATATCTAGTGAAAAACAAAATCTAAAATTACATCCAATAACATCACGCTGAGCTTAAAATATCCTTCTTCATCACTACTGACCTATTTATACACGTACAGACTGCACTGCACGTACATGTGCATGCCACAACTGTCATCGGGCATTTAATTACCACTCGTCTAACTTTCCCCGTTCGGTCCCTCCCACACTCGGTGCACTTTGCGCCTGCTATCAGATTGGTA
>JZLH01S0013103.1:30564-43157 GCA_001188425.1 Eucidaris tribuloides
CATATTTCTTCTTTCTCAGGAATTTGGCATGTATTCTATGAAAGTACCCCCAATTTCAACATTTATCAGTGAATTTAACCCCTTCACCCGATAAAAGTGGTACATACATACGCCCCGCCCTATCCAGAACGTGGGAGGCCTGGGGTTTGATGCAAGTTTTTAAAGATTTAATGATCCTAGTAGGTTTTTTTCAAGCCACCAGTTCACATTCTTTTCTAAGGAATTTTGACTGTAGCTTAAAGGTAAATGACATGATTGGGGGTAGTCCTCAACTTGGGGTGAAACTACTCTAGGATAAAGTAAACTGTGCAAGGATTCTACCCTGGAAATTTTGTAGTCAAAAGTTGACTTGTTCTAAAATAACTTTCATCAGTATGCCTTGTGACAGACATATCTGTTGTGTAGCTATCAATGGAGATAAATCCCGCCAGCCAGGAGATATACACTCCAGCTGGTGTACCCACTGGTATATCTTTCAACCAGTTTGGTTCGAGAGGCATTTTTTATATCTCCTAATCATGTCATTACCCTTTATTTAGCTAAATCATAAAAGGCTTGATTTAATTCGAAAAAAAAAATCCATGATCGAGAAATTATATTCTTCTAATTACAGGCAGGATCACATTCTCACAAATTTATCAATTCATTTTTTTTTTTACCATAACACTACAGTACTCACTGTTACAATGACATCCGTCGTGATAGGACCATCAAATAGTATCTGTTCTCTCCCGCTCCTGAACCTCCTGTAGTGGACGGTTGTCCCGGCCATTCGGTACTTGCCCTCCTCCGCCTGCCCCAGCTGCTGGTTCAGACCACCCATCTCTCCCTTCTCGTGGACCCCCAGAGTGCTGGCTAGGTCTCGGCTGGTCAACTTGATGCCATTGCTACCCGCTGGAATCACCATCACTTCCTCTAGACCTGAGATGATGAAAAGGAAATAAAACAGAAATAAACTAGAGAAGTTCGACTGCGCGCAGTCAATGGGTATGCCTCCGCCCAGTGCGCCCAATACCGGTATGTAAGAGCTAACAACCTAATTATATCAACAGTTAGCACTCCTAACTGAAGTTATAGGTTTGGCACAAAGTTCATTGACCTTTGACCATTGACCCTGACCGTTGACTCCTGTGACTCTACCAAAATATTTGTCTTTTGGTTTTGAACCTAACTGCCAAATTACATCAACAGTGAGCACTCCTTACTGAACTTACATGTATAGGCAGAAAATGGCATTTTGGGACAAATTTCATTGACCTTTGACACTTGACCTTGACCTTTGACCCCTGTGACTTTACCAAAATATTTGTTGTTTGGTTTTGAACCTAACTGCCAAATTACATCAACAGTGAGCACTCCTTACTGAACTTACATGTATAGGCAGAAAATGGCATTTTGAGACAAAATTCATTGACCTTTGACCCTTGACCTTAACCTTTGACCCCTGTGACTCTACCAAAATATTAATCTTTTGGTTTTGCAAGCCTAACGCACCAAATTACATTAACAGTGAAGCACTCCTAACTGAAGTTATAGGCTGAAAATAGATTTTGGGACAAAGGTCATTTGACCTTGACGCCTGGCCTTGACGCGCTTTTGACCCCTGTGACTCTAGCCACAATATTTTTCTTTTGTTTTTTAACCTAACCAGCCCCAAAATTATATCAACAGTGAGCCACTCCCTAACTGAGTTATAGGCAGAAAATGGGGCATTTTAGGACAAAGTTCATTGACCTTTTGCAACCTTGACCCTTGGACAGGATTTGTGCCAAATCTAATGAACAATTCTCCTTGCCTAGTGGTCTACGCCTTCGGTCCAAGTATGCATAAAATCCCTCTACCGTACTAATCAGTAATCTTGTTCCACAAGAAAGTGTGGACGCACGACCACGGAACGTACGGACGGTGACAACCCGAAACATAATGCCGTCCGGCTCTCCTTAACGGCGGGCGGAGGCATAACAATCATAACTTCAATGAAAGCATAAAGACAGGACAAACCTGCCGCGGGGGGGGGGGGGGGGGGGCACTCGACTTAGCAATGTGATACCTATGTGCCGCAACCGAAGTTGAAAAATCGGGGGCGTCTGGAACTGGCTTAGCGAAAAATGGGGGTCTCCGGACTGGCAGCTAAGGCATGCAGAAAACCTGCAAAAATGCTATGCTTGCCCGGAACTACAAAGGGGCCAACTTCTGGCGTGCCATTGGCACGCCGCGGAGCTGAATAAGGTAATACTCTGGGCCGGCCGCGCTGCAAAGCAGCGCGGCCGAGCAAAAAACTACAAGCAAAACGGTGCAAATTTGGGGGTCTCTGAACTGAAAATAAAAAAATTTTCAGTGCCTTCTGAAATTGAGATGGCTCTGAAACGGAAATTTGGCTGAAAATGGGGTTCTGAACCGCGCACATAGGTAATCACTCGAAATTATACTAAATATGCCCCCCCCCCCCCGCCCCACCCGGGCAAATCTGCCTCAGTGGCCACCTCTTGCGAGAGCAGCCACTGCCTATAGTGGTCAATCGCTCCGTTGGGGGGGGGGGACGGTTTGGGGGGGAGCACTGTCCATTACAAGGGGTACAGCGCACACGCATGGTCGAAAAAAAACACATGTAAAAGGGTTGTTTTTTTATGGAGGGCGAATGAATGTGCGGTGGCAGTGAAATGGGGAAACTTCAGGAAAAACAGGTTAGCGGATGATTGGGGTAAACATTTAAAGGGGTACTCCTGTTAAATGGGTAGAATTTATCAATAAAATTACTTATGCTTCTTTTTGAAATTTACTCCATATAATAGGGTACTCCTATTAAAGGGTAAAATGGCTTTTGGCAAATGCCTACCGCGATAAGTGGATCACTGTACTTTGACAGAAGGCTTACTTTAACAACGGGTATCTTTTCTCGACTTGAATACTTTTTTAGGGTATCTTGACGATAGTGAATAATTACTTGTTTTAGGATCCATTTTGAAAGTCCATACACGGACAAGGTGTAGCACTTTGTTAATGACAGTACCCCTCCACCCGCCACTCCACCCCAGCCAGATTCCGTCTGAAATATGTTACAAAACATGTAGCGGGCACCCCTGTTCTACAAAGACTCAGCCATTTTTTTCCCATGGGTGGCCAGACAGGTTTTTCATGTATATTGAAAGATGAAGTTGATTAGCTAATGCATCACCATGGTCCAAGCAACCATTAAAATAAAATTTTAGTTTTCTCGTATGTGGGTTTATAATTATGTCAACATTTTGTCCAGGGAAGGGGATGAAATTATTTTTGAAGAGATCAAAAATCCCATGCTCTTACAGGGTGATTCCGTACAGGGAATTCTGACAACTTAACCCGTTGGCTACGGGAACCGGATGTGTCCTGTGTTAACTCTACGGGATTTTCAGAATCTCGTAGGCAATGGGTTAACATTTATTCTTCAGTTTCCTGACTATACTACATGTTCAAAATCAGGATGATATCTCTTGTGGTCAATTTATAGTAGGCCTACTATGAGAAAGTAATATACACAAGCAGTTAGGTAATAACCTGCTGGAGACTAAGAACAAGATTTCTCTGGCTGGGGTCAATGGAAAATGTGTGTTATATTGAAATTAATTCACTTCTAATGGGATAATCTCGAATTCTACTTTTTGACTGAAATAAAGTAGAAAATGATGCACATTATATGGGACACACATCTGTCCCATATGACACATGGTGTTTTTCATTATATTTCATAAAGAAATGATGATAGATATCCAATTATTATCATTGTTTTCTGCTAGTACTATAATGCAACCATAACACAAATCCTCATTCCTCATTTCTTTGGAAAGTAGTCTGGCTTCCAAACGTAAGAACTTATCCTATTTCCAAAAGAAATTAGGCCTACTTTCATCACTTAACTGTCTTGACCTATAAGACAAGTTTTCTGAGGTAGATTTCTTACATCATCGACTAGGCAGAGTGGAGGTAGAAAAAGTCAGGGAGGGGGTGATATTACTGGGGATGGAAAAAGTCGCATGGTCTGGAACAGAGACTATTTGGGAAGCAGACAGATTGGGGCAGGGAGAAAAGGAATGGTATATCACCAGTGAAGGATAATGCCTGAGTGATTATAACCACACCCCTCCATCTTGGCAATGTTGGCATGACCTCGGGCATGACTTGCAGTATAAAGCTGGGGGTTATATAATCTTACTAAGAAATAATAATTCAAATACACATGGACCTGACTGACAAAAAAATCAAATCTCTCAACATCCGTCTATATCTGCAGTAGGACTTCTACCATGGCCAGCCAAGAATTCATAAGTGGTCAGAATTTGGCAATTTTTTTTACCTACACCCATGGTTAACCACAGTCTGAACTTTCTAGAAATCAAAGGTAAGATATCATTTTCCGATGATTTTTATCAGTTCAGTGATGAAAGAGTGAACTAAAACCAACCACAATATGCACACTGTCCAAAGGACATGGTCAAAGATTATGAAAAGGTCAGTTTGGAGATCAATAACATCAACACTGGTAGATCTTCTGACAAATTTGATCTACTTCAGGTAGTACCGTGATGACAATATGTCTAAAAAGATACACATACATGCTGGTAACAAATCAATTGTAGCTGGAGGTAAGACCACAAGAGTCCCATGTCTTGAAATTTTACACTGACAAGGATAAATCCTTGGTCTGGCCAGGTTAAAGTAGGTGATCTCTTGATCATACAGATCTCTAATAATCTTTCCAAGACTGTGCAATGATGACATCAACCATGAGAACAGAATTTCTAGGAGCCGTCCAGAGGCAGGTCAGTTCTCTGGCAGAAAAAAAAGTACAGAAGATTGTCAAGTACTCGTGCTTGAAGTGAAGGGGGTGCTTAATTGAGTCACGAGATGGACAATTAACTATTTTTTGAGAAAGGTAAACTTTAAGGTGTATTAAACAGAAGAAATTGATTGATTGATTGATTGATTGATTGATTGATTGATTGATTGATTGATTGATTGATTGATTGACAGAAGTCTTAATGTGGTAATGTAGTAATATATTAATATATTAATGTATTAATGTATTAGTGTATCAATGTATTAGTGTATTAGTGTATTAATGTAATAGTGTATTAGTGTTATGTGTATTGTAGTGTCATAATATTGTATTAGTGTATTTGAGTATTTGTGCATTTGTGTTCTTAGTATTATGGTATTTTGGTTTAAGTACATGTATCTATGCATTTATGTATGTATTTATGTATGAATTTACATGTATTTATTAATTAATATATTTATTTATCTGTTTATTTAATTATTTATTTATTTATTTATTTATTCATTTATTCATTTATTATTTATCTATTCATTCATTCATTCATTCAATCATTCATTCATTCCTTTGCTCTTGTTTGCAAACCCCTAAAACTAATACAAATAATGAAGAAATCCAATATTTTGCATACATATTGGTAATGCTTCCTATAGACTCTTAGATCATCACCGGGATCACCCAAAGGACTGCCATAACTAAACTGTAGGAGTGTGGAGTTTATACATAAATCCCCAATTATTACATCCTGAGATACATCCTGTATGAATCACTCAGCTATTGACATTGTTAACATTTCAACCCAATTACACAGAGGTTAAGTGCAGGTCAAACCACAAAGTTATACAGCTTTTCTTGCTGGGAGGGTGGGGTGGGGGCAGGGGCGTCGATCCACGTTTCGGATTGGGGTGGGCAAAAGTGAAAAAAAATGTCCAAAATTTTCGGCGTGCTCTGCACGCCAAATTGTAGTACACAATAAATTGACAATTTTGTATGTTTAACTGTATTTTTCTGCCATGTTTAATGGTTTTATAGTGCTTTCCAATGCTTATAAAACATATATTTGCATTGCATATTATGATTTTTTTCAAATTGTCAAAATTATTGGGGGGTGCAAATTGATAAGTTTGCCCCCAATATTTTCATTGGGGGGGCCAATGTCCCCCTGCCCCTCCCCCCAGGATCAATGCCTCTGGGTGGAGGTGGGGATATGAAGCTAACACTAAAAACCTGAACTTCAAGTCTTAAAGACACCAATGTAGCCATTTTTTACAGCTGAGGATACAAGTATACACACATTTGTATGATGTAGTTAAAATTAATATAATTTCTAATTTGACCAAGAAACAAATCTATAACAGAGCACTTAGCTACGTTTCTAATTTTAAACAATCTAAGCTGATTGATCCTCACTACTGGTGTCTCTGATAAGGTCCAAAACTGGACCCCTGAAAAATTGCAGTTCCAAATAATCATTAAAGTCATCGGGTAACAATATTTCTATTCAAAAAAATGTGAGCTACATGATTCTCCTGATACTAATGTCTTTGATAAGGTTTAAAAATAAAGCCCTAAAAAAATTACAGGACGGTCAAAATGATAATGAAGTACTTAAAAAGTAAAAAAAAATTGAGCGACCATTCCAGTTTCCCCACAAACTGCTGGGTTGCAGAATTTTCATCGGCCGAGAATAATTCATATGCCAATCTTTATTTGTATATATTTTACAAGGGACAGCATACATGTCCAAACTTTTGTGTTCTAGGGTGTTTATTTGTCCATCCAAATACTGTCAGACATGTCAGCAAAGTTTTTATAATTTTTTAAACGGGTCTTCCACAGTGTTATATACCCAGGTAGCAAAAAATATGGGACCCATCTGGGTTTTATCTGGGCTGGTCCGGGCCCATATGCCCCACATGGGACCCACGTGGGGCCCATATGGGCAATTCAAATAGTAATCATCCCAGAACAACACACATGGGCCCCACATGGGTCCCATATGTGTTGTTCTGGGCAAGGCTGCACAGAACTACACATATGGGTCCCACATGGAACCCATATGGGCTATGCAACTAGCAAAAATTACCATAATGCCCTGCATGGGGGCGATGGGATTTGAATTGGAGTGCAGAAATATAGCCTAAGTAGCGAATTTTGTAGGGTTTGGGGACTAGTGTTTTTCATAACAAAATGAAATTTTAGTAAATTATTAATTTATTAAGTAATTAATTAATCAATTAATCAATTAATAAATTAAGAGGGTCTTCCATTGGGGAGTAAGTAGGCTACCCTTGCGACCCCCCCCCCCCCCCCCCCCCGTACCGTCACCCCCACTGTATGTCCATACTGGCGTAATGCCTAATGTACATATATTCATAGCCTAATTTGCATGATCGGTAAGTGTAACAGTCTCAGCAATATTTCCATACATTAAAAAAAAATAGATGTTTCATGATAATTCTTAACAATGCACAAACAGACAAAGACCCCGTGTCAGTGAATTCTATTTGTTATTTCATATGGGGTACTTATGCATCCTCTATGCCAAACAAAAGAAATACTAATAGTTATGTAAATATGAAATGTTACCTTAAAATCTGTGATGATATAACTGGTGCAAACATGCAGTACTTATAGTATAGGGTTAGGCGTTTAGAGAATTGGAGTTAAAATAGGTTAGGTGTAGTTTGTTAGGAGTAGGCATTAGATAGGATCTATAATAATTTATAGGATACCTTGCCATAATGCTTGTTAAACAGGCTTATATAATTTATTTTTTCATCGGGACACCACGATGTATTCCAGATGACCATCTGGAACCCAGATGATTCCCAGATGACCATCGGAACCAGATGGTTCAATCGGGCCTCTATATGGGCCTTGTCCACAGCCCACATGAAGCCCACACGAAACCCACATACCAGATGGGGCCCAGATGGGGCCCACGTCGTTGCAAATGGATATATGGGTACCATATGTGTGGGCATCTGGCCATGTTGGCCCATCTGGGCACCATTATGGGTAGCCAATGGTACCACATGGTAGGCGAGTTTGCCACATCGTACCCAGAAGGTCCCTATTTCTTGCTACCGCGGTAGTGTCTTTAATCCCAATTGGAGGACTAAGTACTAGTTTACTCGTGTTGGGGTCTATGGAAAATGCTTTATAGCGAAATCAAATCGTCTCCGACGCGTTAACGTGCTCTAAAGCGACAATCAATGAGAATATTCTATTTTTTTCCATAGACTGATGTATTATGAGAATTTGACCACATGTATAAATATTTATTATGATCAAGATCCATATATTATATGATGTACTTTGATTTATTGTTTAAATTTAATGTGGTCTACCACATGACTATCTAATGTTATGTGTTCTGAGGTGTTTATTTGTCATTTAACATTATTATGTAAGTCAGATATCAAGGTCTAACTTTTTTTGGGGGGGACATGTCTTCAACAATGTTAAATGGTGTTTTTAACACTGCCACAAAGCTAACTTTCTGGTAATTATCAAACCATTCAGAAATATTGCCCCAAGAATGGTCTGAGGTTCTTTATCTACTTCAAATAACTTTGGCAATTAATGTCTTTTTTGAAGATGATACTTATTTATTTTTTTTTTCAGATTTGCATCATGATTCATGACTGCAAAAATTCAGAGAGCCTTTAAATCATTCTTACAAAATTTATTGAGTCATCTATTGTATACATGCATGTATCAGCCTGTAATTAACAGGAATATTTGGTGCTACAATGAGGGGTAATTCACATTTTATGTAAAATAGATCAATGCTGTCTGCCATGTCAAAACACCCATCAAAATCAAACACATTTGTCAAAAGTGTAACACACTTAGATATATTGAACCAAAACAAATGAGGGAATCTACAGTTTGATCTTTTGAGCTAAAATTCAAAGCTGGAATTCCCTTTGGAGCGTCAACAGGCTTTGCCCCATGGTGACCCACGATCTCTGAAAAAAGGAAGAAATTACACCCAACACTTGACTTTGTGGGCGGAAGGACCATTTGCATTCAAAGACTGAGTGATTGGGATTTACAGAAAGGAATTTCCCTCTAATATTCTGTTTTATCATGTTTATCAGAGTCTATGATCTGTATGTTTCACAGTGTAAACTCCTAGATGGTACAGATAGCCAGTATTCCCTGGCTAGCTAACATTTACCAAGACAGAGGAAATTGGGACAGTTATTTGGGTGGAATAATGCCAAGACGGTGAGTAATACAGGAAGATTTTTTTTTTCAGTATCCAAGGGTAGAAATTCCACTCTTTTGTTTACAACAGTTATAGTGACATTTATTTTACCCAAATGCTATGGAAATTTTGGTGTGGTACAAAAAAAAAATAGGGGTGGGGCACTTATGAATCTACTAAGTAGATTCTAAAACAAAATGTTTTTAGAAGTTGTGACATCAGCATATGAGTCAACTTCCAATAAACATAGCTTGTAGCAGCCACTATGAAAACAACCAGTTTTAGCAATGGAACTGTAAACTCTACATTTTTTAAAGCAATAATAATGAGACTCAGAAGAGAAGAAAAATCCAAATCAGATTAAAGACACTATATAACACTGTGGAAGACCCGCTTAAAAAATTGTTGGACTTTGCTATCTGACATATCTGACAGTGTTTGAATGGACAAATAAACACCCTAGAACACAAAAGTTTGGACAGTTATGCTGTCACTAGTACAATATGTGCAGATACAAATAGGCACATTAATTTTATATCGGGCAATAGGAAATTCTGCAACACAGCAGTCTATAGAGAAAAGCTGGAATGGTCTCTCAATGATTTTCACTTTTTTAAAGCACTTGATGATTGTTTTACTCTGCAATTTTTTCAGGGCTTCATTTTTAGACTGTATCAAAGACACTAGTAGCATGGAGAATCATGTAGCTCAGATTTTTAAACTGGGAACATTGTTATACAGTGCCTTTAAAGACACTATTTAACACTGTGCAGTTTCTAGTTTAAAAATTCTTAAACTGTTAACTTAGAGTTATATTATACAGTACTTGAATGGACAAAAAACATTAACACAATACAGAACTTTGGAAAGTTATGCTGCCACTGGGATATGTACATGGATGAACATTAACTTATGCATTCAGTGTACTGTATCACATCAGTCTGTTGGGGGGGGGGATGGACACTGCAAAACTAGGTACTCATAGATTTTCACTCTTTTACATTTTTTTTCAGAGCTTTATTTTTAGACCTTATCAGTGACACTTATATCATGGAGGATTGTATAGTTTAGATTTTTTGTTGAACTGTAATTACACCTTTAAAGGTAAATAGCATGATTGGGGGTGGTCCTCAACTTGGGCTGAAACTATTCTATAATTAAGTAAACTGCAAGGATTCTCTGTGAAAATCTTGTGGTCAAACGCTGACTCATTCCAAAAAAGCTAACTGTCAATATATCCCTTGTGGTAGGCAAATCTGTTGTGTAGCTTTCTGTGAGATTTATTTCTATCAGGGCATGAGAGAAATAATTTACTGGTATGTTCATGCTTGATTCTCCGTAAGTAAACAAATTAAAGACAAAACCTTCCAGATGGGAGATTCACTCCAGCTAGTGTATATGCTTCAACTCATTTGGTTTTTGAGGCATTGTCAAGTGTTCACAATCATGTCATTAGCCTATAAAACTTCGTTAAAAGAGAGGAGGAAGTGAGAAGGTGCAATGTTTGGAGGATGGATAGGCAAAAAGTGCATTAGCTTTGGTAAGACTGAGATGAGAGGAGATATATCAAAGAGAGACAGAAAAAATATTGAAAGTACAATTGAGGTGGATGGGAGAGGGTAAGGATATGATAGCAGGGAGAAGGCTATGAGATGAAAAGAGGTGCTGAAAGACGCGGTATGTATGATAGGACTTGGCTTTAACATTTGAAACGGGATGGGGCATGATGGAGCTACAGTCAGAGAAAAATGTTTTGGAAAGGGATGAAGGAATTGTATAGGAAGGTGGGAGGTAATGCGAAAGGGAAATGGAGGAAAGTCAGGACGACACCGAGTAACAGCTATGCGTGGTGAACGGGAAGCGGGGAGAAAATTGAAGGTAAAGGTGCGTGGCGAGTGAAATAATGAGGGAGTAGACGGGCCAGAATGGCAAGGGGAAAGACTGGGAGACAGGAAAAGAAATGAAACTGAATTAAAACATGTGGTATAGAGAGAGAGGGATAATGTGGTGGAAGAAATTCAGCATGTAATTCAGTAAGGATGAGCTCAAACTGGATTACCGGTAAAATTTAGTCTCCAGTTAAAGACACGACCCAGAGTAGCAAGAAATATGGGCCCATCTGTGTAACCATGTGGGCAAGAACTCGCCTACCATGTGTACCATATGGGCTACCCATAAGTGCCCAGATGGGCCAACAATGGAGCCCAGAATCCCCATAGGGTACCGTCATAACCATTTGCCACCGGGGCCCCATCTGGCGCGCATCTAGGGTAAGTGGTTTCTGTGGGCTCTGTGGCTGGACAAAGGGCCATATAGAGCCAGATGAAGCACCCCCTCTGGTTCCAGAAGTTCATCGGACATCATCTGGTCCCAATGGTTCATCTGGAAGTCATCGGTCAACAGATGAAAAAAAAATAGATTAAGCCGCTTAACAACATTATGCAAAGGTATCTCATAATTATATAAGATCCTACTAAATCCTACTCCTAACACTACACCTAACCATATTTCTAAGAACTTCCAATTCCTAACCCTACCCCTAACTATACTGCATGTTGCACCAATATTATATCAGAGACTTTAAGGGTAACAAATTTCATAGTTACATGACTATTAGTATTTCTTTGTTTGCATAGAGGATGCCATAGTAACCCCATAATGAAATAACAAAATAGAAATTCACTGACTAAGGCGGGGTCTTTGTCTGTTTTTGCATTGTAAAATTATCATGAAACATCGAATTTTTTTAATGTATGAAATATGCTGAGACTAGCGTTACAACTTACCATCATGGCAAATTAGCTATGAAATAAGTACATTAGGCAACGCCAGTATGGACATACATGGGGTACTACGGGGGGGGGGGGGGGGGGGGGGGGGGAGGGGGGGCGGGGGGGGGGGCGGGTGTGGGGGGGGGCGGGGGGGGGGGGGGGGGGGCGGGGGGGGCGGGGGGGGGGGGGGGGGGGGGGGGGGGGGGGCGCAAAGGGTATAGTAGCCACTTACTCCAAGAGACCCTCTTAATTTATTTTGATATTTGATTAATTAATTCACTTTAAAAATAAATAATACTAAAATTCATTTGTATGAAAAACACTCAAGTCCCCAAACCCACAAATCCGCCAACTTAGGCTAATATACCTGCATATTCCTCCCAAATTCAATCCCATCGCCCACCATGCAGGCATTATAATTTATTTGCTAAAAAAGTATGCAAGCCCAAGAGGGTTCCAGTGGACCCATATGTAGTTCTGTGCTAGCCTTGCCCAGAACTAAACACATAAGGGACCCGACATCGGGGCCCATTGTTGATTATCGCGGATGATGACTATTGAATGCGACAAGGGCCGCAACTGGTCCCAATGGGGGCATATGGCCACCCTGGGCCCGACCACCCGCAGATAAAACCAATGGGTCGCCTATTTTGCATAACCTGGGTATATAACCACTGTGGAAGACACATCACACCGTTTAAAAAAATTAAAAAACTCTGCTGACAATTCTGACAGTATGGATGACAAATAAACACCCTAGAAACACAAATAAAAGTTGAAAACCATTATCTGT
>JZLH01S0013103.1:52029-76281 GCA_001188425.1 Eucidaris tribuloides
ACTCCATAACTCTGTTATTCTTTGGTGGATTTTCGCCAAACTTTCGTTAATATGTTTCTCTCATTGTTCTGCTTTTATTAAAACCAACTTGTTGTCAGGGTGAACCTTGCCTTTAAGATAATCTACTATACTATCACAGATGAATTATCCAAATGTACCACAAACATGGTAGGGGAATATATGGGTATTTTGCGAAATATGCAACTTAACAAACTTGTCTCTTATACTTGAGCTATAGCAAAGAAGCTAATAAACTTGTTCACTACTTAAAGGAAAATAGCAGTATTGATTTGGGTGAGAGAAATGATTTTAGAATCATGCACAGGGTCCTAGGTTTCTGCCTCAAATCTTTTGTTCTTAAATGTTAAATGAAACATCAGGATTTGCTGTGAAAATGATAATTACTGTAGTTGTAAAAGTATATGAGCTGAAATGATATTTCTATCAAAATCTACAAAAGCATGATTTTTTCTGAACGGCTAAAAGAAATTCATGATAATCAAGTCCAGTCTGAATGTACTTGTACTCTCCAAATAGAGAAAATTTTGATCTGCAAATATGAGTAATGGTCGATGCTTGCAATGACGTTTTCATAATTGGCCTAACCTTTTTCCTAGTTGAAAAACAGAATTCAAAATATTGAAATGGTTTTCTTCAATAGTCCCTTTTGATTATTAATGGTGTCATATTAACGACTATCAGGTAGAAGTGAGACCTTAACATCCAGGGTTAATATCACATGCCCCAAAAGACCTACACCAAGTGGAATCGTCAGGAAAGCTGGCACCATCCCCAGTATTCCTGAGGTGAAAGCACTGCCTCGGACCTCAGCTTACACTGTAAGCTTTACAGGCATTTTCTTCAAGCAGTTGAAGTTGACTGATCGAGTGATGGTGCTTCAACTCATTTTGTGGTCCATTCTAGAGGGAAATATCCAGACAATGCTCTCAGGTTGCTTAATGATAGTAAATAGTGATAGTGATAAACAGGCTCATTACAAAATTGATCATGTAGCAACAACGCTGCATAACAACACTGCATACGTACCCACTACATTGAAAACTGGTGCAGAGAAAGGGTCATGATCAAAGTCCAACTAATCGAGTGATGGGTGCTGCAATACATCTTGTGGTTGATACTACTGGGAAATAAAAGAAAATCATCTCGGACTAGAGTACTTTAACTCTTAGAATGCCAGAGGATTTTAAACTGTGTGGAATTTATGTGTATTATTTGGTGCAGATCTGCGACTTCGGCACATTAAGAGTTAAGGTTTTAGTGATAAACAGGCTCATCATAAAATTGATCCCATACCAATACCACTACTATTGTAATCCCCCCCCCCCTTTTTCGGGTTGGCACCAGGTTAAAACCTTAAACCCCGAAGCTTTAGCTTGAGGGATTTTTTTGTTATTGAAAGCTTTATGCCCTAAAGTCATAACCCTGCAATAATAGATTCTGAATGTCTTTAGTTTTTTTTTAATTAGGTTAATGAAAAATCTTGGGGGGGGGGACCCCCGAGATTTTTGACTATATTTTATATTACAGCATCCAAAGGGTTAAAAAGGCTTTAAGGTTACATGTGTTATACCTCATCTGAAAGAGTAGACTCTGCTTTTCAGATGAGGTATAGCTCATATAACCTTTTTAACACTTTGGATGCTATAATGTAAAATATAGCCAAAAATCTTTGGGGTTCCCCCCCCCAGATTTTTCATTAATATTTTAAAAAAACTAAAGACAAAAAGAAGGTTATATGAGTTATACCTCATCTGAAAGATCAGAGTCTGCTCTTTCAGATGAGGTATAACACATGCAACCTTAAAGCCTTTTTTTTTTAACCCTTTGGATGCTATTATGTAAAATATAGTCGAAAATCTCGGGGGTCCCCTCGAGATTTTTCATTAACTAATGAAAAATAAACTAAAGACATTCAGAATCTATTATTGCAGGGTTATGACGTTGGGGCATAAAGCTTTCAAATAACAAAAAATCCCCAAAACTGAACTTGGGCTTTAAGCAGCTCAGAAATGTCAAAAAGACCTAAATTTCATGTAAACCTCCATGATTTAATGATTTTTGAAAATTTTATGGGGCAGTCGCCCCCATTACAGGTTGATTATGGTCAGTGTTGCCAAATTTTCTGTGAAATAATATGGAAGTTAAAACGCTAGTTTAGTTTTGGCAATTTTTTTTTTAATTTGAAAGCTTTATGCCCAAAGGTAACCAATAACAGATTCTGAATGTCTTTTTTTTTTAATTAATGAAAAATCTTGGGGGGGGGGTATGAGGGACCCGAGATTTTTGACTATAATTTACAGTATAGCAGCCAAAGCGTTAATACATGTAAGGTGTTACGGTTATCTGAATACCTCAGCAGAAAGATCAGAGTTGTGCTTTAATGCAAGCCCAATTCTGCAGGAAATACATCAAATTGGCAACACTGTAAAACGATAAGGCTGAGGTTTTCTGCACTTCTACATGTATGTTCATTATTCAGTTGTAATGATGGATTTATTTCTATGAATACAATACACAAAATTTAAACTGCTGATTTACACTCATAATATTTCTGATTGTTCTCTGCAGTAAGTTTCGACTTGTTTCGACTAAACTTCTGCACAAACCAATCCCAAAATTTATCAACAAATTTTGCCTTAAATTGTAAAAATTGGCAACGTCATTGCCAGGTGATAATATTTCTTTAAATTTTCTGTAGTTTCAATGAAATTGAATGCGTATACCTGTAAAGTACCTCACAGTTTTAATACTACATGAGATGATGAATGCTACAATCTGTATTTAAGAGACAGGTGGTTCTTGTAAGAGTGGGTAAACTCCAGGAATTTTATTGCTAACAATTTTATTGCCAATCTCATAGCCCAATTTTGGATAATGCCATAAAGGTGTCTATTTGTTTCTCATTATCCCCTTTTCCCCTGTATTTTTTTTTCTCTCTTCATCTTGAATGCCACAAACTAGTGGCTCTTGTAAAAGGAGATTTCTGTATGCTACCATGCAGTATGAATACAAGGTGTATGAAGGCCTACCATTTGGCACATTTAGCACAAAAAAATGACATTTTGTGTTCAAAAATATTCTATGTAACATTTTGGAATGAAATGGAATAACAATGAATCTGAAAATTCGAAATATATTTCAAGTTTTGCAGAATGATCTCACATAAACTGAATATCTATGATGGTACATTACAGCATAAGTTCAAATACCTAGAAATAATGTGTTAATAGAACATTATTGGCAGATGGAAAGGAATCTTTTTAGTAAAGTTTTTCTGAATATTCCAACAGCAGTTGATTCAGAATAAACATTGAAGTTGACATCACAAGTAAATGGACATCCACAGCAGATCAGAAATAATGTTATTAATTTAAAAAGCATCACAATCCCAATCAATTCACTTATAAATGATAGACATTTCTAGATACAGAAGCACAAACAATCCTAGATACAATTCTTCTTCAGCAAATTAACATGTCACAATCAGCAACCAATCCACAGAGGATAACTATCCAATCTTCTGATTTCACTCAACATTAACGAGAGCAGCGACCCCTCAGCCTGACCCCACTTCCATTCCGATTTAAGAGATCTATAGCCACCCCCCCCCCATATGGATGTGATCTACTGATCTTACAATTCAGCAGTCCACTAACATTACAAATAATGATCCTGATTAAATACAATTGTAGATCCTTGTTTATATCCATAAAACTTTACAATATTTCATCTTATTAAAACAATTTAGCACATCAAGCATACGTCAATCACATAATACACACATGAATGGTAAAAATGAAGTTGGAAGACTGCTGTGTGATGGTATTTTCAATCCTAGAACACTCAGAGGAAATCTATTTTCCAATTGCAAAAAGTATAATTCTTCATTTTCAGAAAATATTTTAAAATCCAAATTACCACAACTTTGTAGAAGAATGTTCCATTTTTTAAATTGATTTATTATGACAATTTTGCACAGTGTAACACCTATATACAATCCTGGACAAAAGTTTAGAATATGCTTCTTTCTTTGCGTAGCCCTGTTTTAAAGTGCGGATTTCTTACAAATAATGATCAATTACCCATGCAGAACAATACACCTATCAATTGAGACGCACCCATCGGACGCTCCGGGAATGAGTGCGGTCACTTCAAACCGAGTCGGATTTTCATATACCATGGCACGCACCTGTGATGCCTAGGCCCATTTAAACGTATACAAACTGACGCACCCCATTCACCATGCTGTGACGGACCAAATGCTTCCATGACGGTACCCTGCGTCATTATTTGTTGGTAAATGACCCACCCGTGACGCACCATTCCCGGGGGTCCAGGGGTGCGTCTTACAATTGATAGGTGTATTATTCCTAAGTTCAAATGTGACCCGTCACGCCAAAAGGAGCCACAAGTCGATTCTTGGGCCCAGTTGTTTTTTGCCATATTCTTTATCTCCATATTCCAAGATTTATTTTGGTATATTGCATGTTGCATAAAAGCAAGTATACCCGGAGAAATTCTACTTCAAACAAGGAGCTTTCACCGTGTTACGAAAATCTACTATACGAGAAAACCGCTGTCAAAGTGCAGCGTCCGTTCAAAATGCGAAACCGCGATCGCGCTGAAATTCTGATAAAACCGAGGGTAAAAAGTCCCTAGCAACAGTACGTTTGCATTGCTCATCATTCTTGAAATTTTGCATTTGGAATTTATAGGTTTGTAGAAAGTGATATTTTCAGTTTAAACGAATATGGTAAGATTTTAATGCTCGTTTGGTGTTTACCAAAAACACATTGGGTTCTTGACCATCAGCGTTATTTCCGCTCGGTGCGTGTAACTTGCGAGGCGGGTCACAGGTGAAAATGGACGCCAGACACTTGGGGGGTCTTAGGGTGAGAGATTTGACGCAATAAATTTCCACAAGTAGTAATTGCTTGTAAGTCGACTATTCATACCAATTTGTAAAGTTCAGGATTAAATAAACTGAGATTCTCAAGGGACACAATAACTTATTATCTACTATATCGCTATTCAATTGATGCATAACTGCGCCAGCAGTCCAGAGTACGCGCAAGAATTAGACCCCCTATAATTAACACGCTGACAGACATGACAGGGACCCGCTTTGCATAGTTATGATTCTGTCCTCTTTGACGGCCCCATGCGTTTAAGTGCCTATTCAACTGGATTGAGCCAGCTTTTATGCATCCGTAACAAAAGAACAAAAGAACCTGTGAAAGTTTTAATTGATTGTGCACATACTTGGTGTAGTAGTGGGGATTACGAATTACATGGATAATGAAAACGTGCATGTCTTAACTCTAAACCCACCACGTTACAAATTCTCTGGCGCAGCAAATGCCTTCTCACGCTGCATCGGCATTTGTACTTACTCTGTTGATTTAATATTGACGCAAAATATAGTGAATCTAATGTTTGCAGATTAAAATGTCGCAAAAATCGGAAACTGCAAACAAATCAAGAATATAATAACAAATCAAGTTCAAGTTAAGGATAGCTTGTCAGTTGGCACGGTCGTAAAAAAATGGAATCACATCAATCACGATACGTCATGTGACACAGCTCAGCCAATGAGCAGCCGTCTTGCGTTGCTAGGGGCGCGGCCTAACTGACTCGGATTTTCGGTGTGTGTGTTTTTTTCGCGAGGTCGAATGGAAGGCTCTCAGAAAAACGTTAATATTACCCCTTTCCCGTGAATATTTTGATCTGAAACTTTCACAGGACATTAAAGAGACTTTGAAGATTTGATTTCAGTCAAAAAAATAATTTTGACAAATTTGACCTGTTCCGACAATTTTGCTCATTTTCTCTAAACTGTCCGTTGCGACTTGTGGCTCCTATTGGCGTGACGGGTCACAAATGAGCTTCACTCGGGCAGTTCCAGGGTAAAATTTTAGGAGGGGCGAAATCCGTCAGTGAAAATTTTGCCTGTCGAACAAATTTTTTTACAGCCAAAATGCAAGTCCAACAGCGTCCGACAAGCGGGGGCAGGGGGTTAACAACAACAAAAAGCATTTTTGCCGTCATTTTTTTTTTTTACTATCTAAATCAACAAGAATAGAAGGGTGATATTTTTGAAAAACAGTAAAATTCTCATTTTGAGAATCATTTTAATAATAAAAACAGGGGGTGGCCAACCATCCCCTCACCCCCCACCCCCCACCCCATGGGACCGCCCCTGTCTCTTCTTTAGGACAAGAAACCTTTTTTTCTGGTGTGATTGAAAATGGCATTTGGTAGAAAAATATATTCCAAACTTTTGTCCATGACTGTATATGTATGATTTTGTTTTAACATGCATTTCCCATAGACCTTGGGATGCAATATCTCGTGTCTACTAGTCTTCAACAGGTTAAAGAGAATACACAGTACTGGTTGAGTACTTGCAGAACAACATAATTTTAATATCAGCTGCTTTCAAACCTTCTGTGAACAGATGGTATTCTTGAAATGTCACTATAGTACAGGAGAGAGTGGTTGAAAACAACAAAACATTTCGTTTTTACAAATCTGCTACACAAATCCCCACTGCTGACAGAGTACTAACACAGAAATCAATGATCATGATCATTTTTGACATACACACTTTAGCATTGGAAGGCAAAACCAATGGAAAACTTCACATGTTCAAAACGCCAATCCCTCAACTTTTTATTGCATATGAAGTGAATTAGTCCCACATTATAATGCAAATGTAATATGCTCCCACCTCGAAACCAATGAAATGTGAAATTTTGATGAAAGATTTTCCATCATCAACCAGTACTGAGTATTCTCTTTAATGTTTGGCATTTTACAAAAATCCCACTTTAATCCTCCTTCAAATGAGTTTATTGCCCATTTCAGTAATATTTCATATTTAATTGAATTGTAATGTAACCGATGGAAGGAAATATGACATTGAGACATAATTAATGACTAAAAATAGGTCAATTACCTCTAGACAGATAGTGATCTGAGGGCCACAGGGAGGTCTAATACCACAGACAGATTAAGCATAATGTCACTGAGATTTTATGTCCACATTTTTAAATTGAAATTGATAATGGGGTTATGCAGAAGTAGACAGTAATGTTGAAACTACTTGTATACTTTTTTGTAGTTTTATATTCATGACCTCAAAGTACACATGAAGGTAATATACATCCCATTTTAGTATTGCAACTGCATGACACTATAATTTTTCCTCCTGGTAAAAAAATTATTACTGTATATACCACACATACAATTACTTTACAATAATTATATAATATTGGATGGCTTGAGGTGGATACAAGAAAATATTGTATGACTTGTGACAAATATCGGACAAGTCGCAGACGAGTCCGATATTTTCATAAGGAGTACAATATTTTCTGTGTCCACCGAAAATGAGCCATCCAATATTATTATTATCTAAATCCTGTAGAAAATTATCAAAATTGAAATTTAATAAAATTCTGCACAATTAATCAACGAGTCTTCCAATGACGACCACTGCCTGCTCTGATTTTATTCTTCGTGTGACAACTTTTAATTCTTATTCAACAGAAATCACATCTTCCTCTATAATTTAGTAAATAAATAAAGCAAGCACATTATACAGAATTAATGATAGGCCTATAAGGTGATTTTTTAAAATGGTTAAATTTATAATATATTAGTGGTGTAGAAAACTTGATTAACTCATAAACAAATACAATAGTACCCAGATGTATGTGATATTTTTCCTCAGCGTATGATATTTTCGATATCACATGCATCTCACAGCAGCGCGTATACACGCATTCCTTTGTGAGCGAGATACGCGATAATGTCAAGGCACTTGAAACCTCCCATTTAGATAATAATTTCCAATATTCAACAGAAAGAAGAAATGACTCTTGATTTTATAAGTACCGAATGACAATAACACAATTCAATACTGATAACTTCATGACTGTTTCTCCTCAATTGAACAAATTCAAGATAGATTATTTCAGCCTAAATATACACTCTAGCCAATATATATGTTGGTCTATGTTTCAACTCATTTAGTTCCTGACAGATTTTTTACTTTTCCCAATCACATCACTGCCTTTAAGTTGAGGATGTTATCACACATTATTCATTGACATTTCATTCCATCTGCTTTTTTGCGGAGTACATTCAGTCAGTATGTAAAAGGTAAATACACATGTCCACTCATCCAGCAGTACGATGGCCCATTTCTGTGACCTTACAAGACAAGTTGACAATGATAACTACAGAGCTCATCTTCCCAGGGCATCAATCTTCATCAAATAAACCTGAAAGATATCACAGTGCACTATCTATCTGGCATGGGGAAATCTTGAATTTTATGTGTCAATATCAAGTGAACGCATACCTGGAGATGGTTTCAGCACCATTTGTGAGTGAAAGACTTGGGAGCAAGTCAGCAGGGTTTGCAATGCATAGTAGATCAGAGCCACAGGTCCATTATACATTATGTACTTTTCACTGCTACAGAAACAGGGATGGTGATAACTGAGGCCAAAAAAAAAATCTATTTTTGCAGCTTGCTACTCTACTCTCTTATGACAAATTTTTGTTAAAGTGCTGCAGTGCATTATTAACAGTACTTTACCCCTATATTTGATAATGGTACATCCCTGTGATGTGTAACCATTATAATGAAATGGCAGAGTCCACTTATTTTATAGGGGACTGGGGATAAATGGGAACCCCTGTATTTTATCATGAAATGATACAGTCAGCCAATCACTCTGAATCAGTTCCAGATAAATGACCTGAAAGGTGTTATTCTGATGTGACCCTCTTGACCTCTCTATTTTCTTTGACTGCTAGACATTTATGGAGCACTCCCCTCATACCAAAGAGGTGTCAACGAGTGCTTCAGGGAAGAAAACTAACTCATGTTTGTCACAGCTTAGATACAGTTACATTTATGTTTTGTTTTTTTCCTCTTCTCACAGTATTTTTCTTTTTTATGTGCACATTGAGATGTTGCACTTTTTTATCCAAACAAAAGGGTAATCTACTTATGACAGGTTCATTTTTTGATACAGATGTATTTTTCAAGTGGAGAGAGTGTGTCTTTTATCTTGAGGCATTATTTACTTGGACTCTAACCTCTGACGTTAAAGTTAAGAAAAATGTCTTTGATAATAGACAGTGATGCTGCATCATTCATCATGACATCCTATTAGTTAAAGGTTAAGTTCTGTAAATATATGGATGTTTTCATATACCTATACCAATCTTATTTTGTGACTTTATCCATTCCATTAACAGCAGGGAATCTTATACTGTATAACCTATGACAGTAATCAATTTAATTACCACTGCTGCTGCCATTATCATCATCATCATATTTATCATCATTATTATCATCATCATTATGATCATTATCATTATTACTATCATCATCATCACTACTACTATTATTATTATTTATTATCATTATCATTATCATTATCATTATCATTATTATTATCATTATCATTATTATTATCACTATTATTATCATCATTATCATTATCATTATCATTACTATTATTATTATCATTATCATTATTATTATCACTATTATCATCATTATCATTATCATTATCATTACTATTATTATTATTATCATTATCATTATTATTATCACTATTATTATCATCATTATCATTATCATTATCATTACTATTATTATTATTATCATTATCATTATTATTGTCACTATTATTATCATCATTATCATTATCATTATTATTATTATTATTAATATTAATATTATTATTATCAATATTTATTATTATTATCATTATTATTATTATTATTATTATTATCACCATCATCACCACCATCATCATCACCATCATCATTATCGCCATCAGTACCATTTTTCATGATCACTTAATATTCTTGTACTTGATGTTTTATATCTGATGCAATTTTCATCATCATTTGCTTATCACTGCCATCATTATCATCATTATTTATCATCATTATTTATCATCATCATCATCATCATCATCATCAATTCATCATCATCATCATCATCATCATTGAAGATGACATTATAAATGATGATTGATGACCTCTTTGACCCAACTTAGCTCAGCACATGTGTCTACTCTATCATCTCCTACAATTCATCTTCCCCACCCCCTCCACACCCCCTTGGGTATAGGCCTACAAGTCACCTCCAACTCCCTTCCCTCCCCCTGGGGTTTAATGTATAAACTTGACTTATATCTATTGATCCTGCTCATAGCATTGTGACCAGACCCACCCTTTCCATCAAATCTTCCACTAGATATTTGGCTAAAATTTCACCAACACTAGATCAAACCGAAGCAAACCATTGTTTGTCATCATCTGAAATGATATCTGCGGAGGGAGAAGGGAGTTTGTGTAAGAATTTGACCTCAGTTTGGAGTTCAAAAGTGATGCCCTCTCTCAAGGAAGTACAGAATACCTCGAGGATAGGAAAATCATGAAAATATTTTGCTACATCCCAGTGACCGAGGAGATAGAAGATTGATTGAATAGACTAGACTAGAACTTGACCATCTGGATGGCATACCTCGATATTGCTGTTCAATTTCGGCCAATTTCTGACCACTTAAAAGATGACAGATGATGCGTCTCCCGTGGATGGAGGGCTATTAGATATCAGGAGACACCGAGGGGGGAATTTTCTTAATCTTTTGTGTGACATCACCGTTGGAATGGTTTACAAAGGGGCATGACCCGGGGAATGTATTTGAGATGGGGTTATTTTCATTTTCATTCATCCCAGTTAGGAGATGAGGTTTAGATGGCTATAGCTAGAGGGAGGTTAAATGAGATCTGAAAGAACCTCCAATGTACTGTGCAGAATACTCGCAAAAGGGCGTTCAAGGGATGCGCCACTCATAATCCATGTACGTGCAACACCATTTGCTTGCCCCTATTGCAAGGCCGTGCGTTAACACTGAACTCTATACCACATAATGTAGAGTTCAGTGGTGTGTAACAACGATCGTGGAGCTGCGAACAGAATTGCCGTTGAAATTTGGGCCGTGTGCATTTCACCTTTCTTCTGTTGAATGCGTGCTGCATAAGGAAATGTACACAATTCGTGCACGCTCGTTTTCCGAAAGTATACGGGCATTTCCGAATATTATCCGAGCCGGGCCAGCTCGAAAACATCACGATATGTGAATTTTCGGTCCCTTCAACACTTTCTCTTCAAAATTGATGGAGTTTGAAGATAGTGTTCTATTTTGTGGAAAAAAAAACTTATCAAACATATATCTTAAAGTCAATCATAATGTAATTGCAAAGATTCATACAAAGCTTCACCGACACCGCTAACAAATAGCCTTGTCTCTGAAAATTTAGCGTGTGGTTTTTTTTTACAAAATGTCTAAATTTAATTTTAATGAAGCATCATGCAATGCTCTCTGATTCTGCAAGTGAATTTATGTTATGGAACATGTACTTAACAAGTAACATAGCCCTATAATTCATAATTCATCAACTCAAAACTTTATACCTGTTGAAGAAAGCTAACCATTATTGAAACCTACACACAGGTGAATCCAGGATTTTCTCAGGGTAGGTTGTGAGTATAATTTTGGGGGACCTTTTCACAATATATAAGAGCAAGGTGTGATTAAAATATACCTGATCAATGACGTTTTTATTTAGGTCATTGTGAAATGGCCATGGAAAAAAAAATGTCTTTGGTAAAAATGTGGACCCTTTTTGAAATTTTGGGTGGGTTGTACGACCCTTATGACCCTCCTGACAATAATGACAACAATAAAGAAGTCAGACTAATGCCACACAGCATGGAGGTAGGAATCAACAACCTCTGCCATTGACAGGTGATTGAGGCTATTAATAGTAAAAGCTACAACAGGCATCTGGATTAGACTACTGTCACACACACAACTCAAGCAAATGGCTCATATATTCAAATGATTTGTTGTTTATATTTCAAACACTTTAATAAATTCTTTGCTTCATAAAACATGAATGATAGATATATTGTTTAACCCATTGAAGACGCAATGATTTTGCTTGCACATACATTTCCCATAGACCTTGTGATGAGATATCTCGTCTTTCGTCTTCACCAGGTGAAACAAAACCACCAAGCATTCAAAGGGAAGAGCAGCTTGAGACCCAGTCGAAGGCATCTTCACCTAAGGTTGTTACTTGCGGAGAGCAGGAACTGGGTTAATTAGTTATGGTCATTTTGGTATCCTTTTTTCATTTGAAGCAGATTAGCCACATGTTCATGTAAATGTCAAGTATCCTTGTAGGCTTGTGTGTTCAAAATACTTTAGAACACCTATGGCACACAAAAGCACCTGTTTTGATATTATTATGTAGAGCAGATTATGGACGCATTAACCAACTGTTAGAAGCAACTGCTGAACACACAATGAGAAAGCCCAATTGTTACTTTCTGACCTTGAACTGTTATTGTTAACTGTGGACATGGACTGCCTCCCCTACCTCCTCCTCCCCCCATGAATGTAGGTCAAATAATTTACTGGACACATTATACATATTGGCTGTCTTCATTAGATGTGGGGAGAGGGGGACACCGTACCTCAACCTCATGCCAACACACACAATCCTATGGAACCATTGTTAGATCCCCTTGCCCTGATGATCATTCTTGCCATGTTTGATCAAAATCCATGGAAAACAATTTGTAAAAGTGGAATACCATATACACATACATGTATAAGCTATCTTCATTAGATGTGGGGGGAGGGCACTGTACTTCAACCCCATGTCAACATACACAAAATCCTCTGGACCTATTGTAAGATTCCCTATAATGATTATTCTTACCAAGTTTGATCAAAATCCATGGAAACATTTTGTAAAAGTGGAAAATGAGGAAAAGTTTATGAGACATGATCCTTCAGCTCAGATGAGCTAAATTAATTTTGTGGTTAGATTAATACTGTACGTGGACATGGACATGAATGTACTCCATACATGTATCAAAGGTACATGTACATGTACTTCTTATCAAATGATCCTGCACCTACCTCCTCCAATTTATTTGCACAGCTGATGTTAACATAACTAAATCATGTTAAGCTCTTGGTATGAGTTTGGAATGTGTCTGTATATACTACAGTATGTACACATCTACACTATTCAAGTATCCTGTACAAACATGTACTATCTTCATAATGTGTCTAAAGCTACACACATGTAGTACCTCATCTTAAATCCCTTGTATGATCATACACTTTCAAAGAGAGCCTTGACCAGACTGGATTACTAAAAAGATGAAGATTTGCTGGGACTTAAGTGAATCCCATATGTTGATCCTGATGTAATTCATACCTCTTTTGTCATATGATTATAAATATGGGCTCAACAGACATTGAGGGATCACATCTTTGTGTTGGCCTTAAAAGTGTAAAGTGGTATCTGGGGTCAGAAGTGATTAAGAGATTAGAGCCAATTTAGATTCTGATCAAATTACCCATTTTCAACAACATGTACATGTATGGGTATTGACACTAAATCTTAAAAAAAAAAACTTTGCTTTTAAAGACACTATATTACATTGTAGAAGCCCCATTTATTTTTTTTTTCAAACTTTGCTATCAGACATATCTGGCAGTATTTGTAAACACTCTAGAATACAAAAATTCAGACAGTTTTGCTGTCACTTGTAAAATATGTGCAGATAAAAATTGGCACATAAATTATTGTCAGCTAAGGAAAACTGGAATGATCACTTAATTATTTTTCATTTTTCAAAACATACTGATCGTTTTGAACTGCAATTTTTCAGGGCTTCATATTTAGACCTTAGCAGAGACACTGGTACAACTGGGGAAATTGTGTATCTCAATTTTATAAAACTGGAAACATTGTTATACTATGCCTTCAACTCCTAATGTGACATGCTCAACACCCCACTATGTGACAATAATATACTATGAAGTATTTTGTTGAAGAAAGACAGAAGGCAGTCTGGAAAAGTCTTGTGTAATAGTATGGAGAATATCCCATACCATGGGATTACTATTGGTGTGTAGAACAATAATAGTATGCCCACTATTCTGTTACCGGCAATGATCTGAATGTAAGCCTACATGTATAAGAAACTTATGTATTACTGTGCAAATTGAACGACGAAGCACAGCTCGAGGCCTGCAGATCTGCAATCAAAGCAAATAAAGATTGAATCACATAAAACATGATTATACCACAATTAAGGTTGTATTTTGATCATATACCATTGATCATAGGTTATTTATCATTTACCAGGGTTGGCAATTTAAATCAGTGGTGATTTAAATCATGATTTAAATCGTGATTTAAATCATGACTTTTTTTGAAAAAAAGTCAGTGATTTAAATCAAATAAATCAATTTTAAATCACCCCTTTCAAAAAAAAATCACAGTTTTTTTTTCCAACCCTGTCATTTACTGTAAACTTTATGTTCCAGGAATCAAAATAAAAGTGCAACACAATAGCCAAATCCTTGTATGTAAGTGTACTTAAAACACTGTTTCCATGTTGTCTCACTCTATGATCCTGCTCTAGCAAAACAACAGCAATATTGTATTTTCCATCCACCAACACCACCACCAATACACACAACACACACACACACACACACACACACACACACACACAAAATACATCATAATTGAATAATCCATCGAAAAATGTCAAACATTCCATGCCGAGCACAGATGTTTGATGCCTTCAAGNGAAAACTCGCAGCCCTCGCTAGTTCGCCAGAGGACAGTGACCAAAGTCGGGGGCTCTGCCGAGCAGCTCCGATAACAGCCCGTGAAACGTGCAACAAATTTTAGCAACTCGCTTCCGGGGTATTCCACCAATTTAAACGTGCGTCTGAGACACCACAGAGATCCACTGCAAGTAATTACCACAATGTGAAAGCACCCTAGTTGTATGCACAAGGGGAATTTTAGAGAAAATTGAAGCAAGCTTTGTCCACAGATGTTCAGCCATTTATGTACAATAGGAAAGGGGAGAAAGGGGTAGTTTGACCCCCTAAAACTCACACAGAGACACACACAAAATAATGTGGATGGTAAATACTTCACGGTGGTTTTATTTTTGTGACATTCGCTGCTAAAGAAATGACTGCCAAAAATTCACACTTTCTCTTATACCTTTACAAATGCAATGACAAGACAAACATTAATTTGTGCAAATTTCCCATTTTGAAGCAAATCACAAAAATAAATCTATGTGGAATATATGACGTATACAGTATATGGTACATCATAAAAGACATATGGTGGGTCACCACTCATGAAAGTTATAACTTCTAATCAAATAGTGAGTAATAGTTCCTTGGACAATTATTTATTCTCACAAAAAAGTAGTTTCAAAAAATATATTTTTACATGTTGGGGGGATGTAATTTCATAATTATGAAGAAGGCTTCCCATTTGTAACGGTGTTAAAGCAGCCCTTAGTTTTTTTTTTTTTTTTTAGGGGGGGGGGGTCCTGACCATTTAATATTACAAGATACAGACATGATACCGAAACGACAATATACATTTTGAATGCTCTTGTACCTAGACCAGACATATGCCACAGTGTTTGTATACAAAAGTATGTCCACATGGTTACATGAATGACACTGTCTGAGATATAATTTGATGGAATGCATATGTCCTTGACTCACTATTATATGGTTTACCTCATTTCCCCTCCTTCAAAATTAAGTTCATGTCGGGTAATGGGATGGAAGATGGTATGCCAATTTTGTCTTAAAGGTTTAGAAATTATGTGGAAAACAGAATTATAAGTAAAAATGTATGGCATTTTTATTTTTTCATGTCTTCTAGATTTCATGGCTTGTGATGTGGTACATAAGATGAAGACATTTGATAATTTAAGGGAGGGGAAATATGCCAGTGACTCAATTATTAAATTTGGTTCTGCTATAAAACGGAAACAACACAAGACCAACAACTTTTCATGATTGTTTTCTTTTATGTCTTTCATTATAATGATGATGATAATAAGAGTTAAAAATTATATGAAAAATACATGTAGCTCGAGAAAATAAAAGAAAATGTAATTGAGATCAACAATGCAGCCACACAATTACCCTCCCAACCCCCTCCCCCCCCCCTGTAAAATGATCAAAATATATAAATTTACAAAAATTAATGCATACTCATCACAAATATTGCAGAATTGCAAAAGTCAGCATCACATGCATAAGCCTCTGTGTAATTTGATCCCTTGAACACATCCATTCATCATTCTAACATCTCTACTGCACGATATTCCACAAAATAACAATGACCTTATCATCTGTTGTCCGGCAGAAGGGCCCTATATAGCATATGTTCCCAGCAGAAGGGCCTTATCAGTAAATTGTCTCCAACTTGAAAACCACTGGCTCTTTTCACATGAAATCAAAGTAGTGTGATATTTACAGATCCTTCTGTCATTTCAAATAAGGCAATATTTCTCGAATTAGACGAAATTTACTGTTAAAGCCCAAGTTTAGTTTTGAGGATTTTTTTTATTTGAAAGCTTTATGACCAAAAGTCATATCCCAGCAATAATAGATTCTGAATGTCTTTAGTTGTTTTTTTATTAATTAATGAAAAATCTCGGGGGGGGGGGGGGTTAACCCCGAGCATAAAGCTTTCAAATAAAAAAAAATCCCCCAAACTAAACTTGGGCTTTAAGGTCCTTCTGACAGGAACATATGCTAGGGCCCTTCTGCCAGACAACCGATATTATTTATCTTAACCCATAGCCTGTGAGATTCTGTATTACTCACAGAATTGATAAATGGTACATCCAGTTCCCAAAGCCAATTGGTAAACCCATTGGCTACAGGAACTGGATGTGTCCTGTGTTAACTCTATGGGATGTTCAGAATCTCAAAGGCAAGGGGTTAATTGTACTTCTTTACAAGGTGAGTATTTGGATTACATGTTTGTATGTACAAGTACGTCACATGTTTTCCGAGACTTTATTTCAGAAAATCTGTCCTGTGTTTGTCTCTATCATCTGAATCCAAGGAAAATGTGATGATTGATAGCACATGTTTCTGCATTATCTGCTACTAGTACTATATGAAATATGGAACGATTAGCCTTGTAACTGTACTGCGTAGCCACACATCATCCATACTGATACACGTTTTCATCCATGCTGACAGTATTAAGCTCATCACTGATCCCATCCCATCATTTCTGATTAGGTGACATCAAGATGATAAGTACTCCGATGTCCAAGGACAAACTGACCAGTGGCCTGGCTATAAGGTAGTGGACAGTCACTCAACACAGGTGAAACCCATTCTGAATCTAGGCTTGACCCACATATTATGAACAATGCATGCCAAGTGACATACATGATTCAGAATTTCATATCATCACTGTACTTCTGATCAGGGGTGGTGCCAATTGTTTTCAAAGTACTGTAATGAAAATCGGGGGGGGGGGGGGGTGTTTTTCAAAAAAAAATTCCCCCCTCCCCCTAAGATTTTGGCTGTTTGGCTGTGAAAAGTTTGGACCTTAAAAAAAATTGTCCAATCGGATTTTGCCGTGATAGGGTAGTGGACAGTCACTCAACACAGGTGAAACCCATTCTGAATCTAGGCTTGACCCACATATTATGAACAATGCATGACCACATGACATCCATGATTCAGAATTTCATATCATCACTGTACTTCTGATCAGGGGTGGTACCAATTGTTTTCAAAGCTAATAAAAAATGGGGGGGGGGAGGATGTTTTTCAAAAAAAAAATTCCTCCTCGTCCCTAAAGATTTTGGCTGTTTGGCTGTGAAAGTTTGGGCTTAAAAAAAATTGTCCGATCGGATTTTGCCGTGAAAATGTTTACCATGTAACCACCCCCCCCCCCCCCCCCCCCCCCCCCCGCACTTTAAGAGTTTAAAACTTTGGCCGAAGATGAACATCCCCTTTGAAAAATTCTGGGTATGCCCTTCATCCCTCCCCCACCCCCCACCGCCCACAAGATTTCAACTTGGCGCCAACCCTGCTTCTGATGACTCCCAGTAACATAATGTGTTTCATGGTCATTTTCCAAGTATGCATAGATCTACTGCAGTCTGATGTCGCCTGAATCAATTCCATAAATTTTAATGTAATTTGAACTCATGTCAGATTACAGAAGTACAGTTTTCCAGTATTAAATTGTCCTGCATCATTTCATATTCATTAATTTTACAACATAATCACTACTAATTCACTATATCAAACTAATGAGCAGTCCATAAATTCATCTATTCATGATTTGATGATTAGTTTATTAAGATCTAATTGATGGGAGTCTTGATTACTACACTTGTATAGCTTTTAAAGACACTAGATAACACTGTGGAAGACCCGTTTAAAAAACTGTTGAACTTTGCTACCTGACATATCTGACAGTGTTTGAATTGACAAATAAACACCCTAGAACACAAAAGTTTGGACAGTTAGGCTGTCACTAGTACAATATGTGTGGATACAAATTGGCACATTAATTTCCTATCGGGCGAAAGGAAATTCTGCAACACAGCAGTCTATGGGGGAAAGCTGGAATGGTCTCTCAATGATTTTTACTTTTTTAAAGCACTTAATGATCGTTTCAAACTGCAATTTTTTCAGGGCTTCATTTTTAGACCATGTCAGAGACACTGGTAGCATGGGGAATCATGCAGCTCAGATTTTTTTAAACTGGAAACACTGTTATACGATGCCTTTAACTACACATTAATCTACTGTACCACAAACATTCTTATACTATTTTTTAAGAAAATAGCTAAAAAAATACACCACCAAATCAGGAAATAGGACAAAAATACTAGGAAAATAGTTTTTAACTATATTTTTCTGCTGGTCAAAGCCCTAGTTTTCATTGTGAATATCAACTTACTATGCCCTTACAAATAATAAGATGTCACACGATGGAAAATACAGCACCAATAAAAAATTATGACTAATATAAAATAAAATAGAGCTTGTCATCTGAACAATGTATGCCACTTCACAGGAAAGTGTCTTTCAGGCTTACAGCTATTTCTGTTACAACTAACAGCATCCTTCACATGGTTAGTGATAGTAACTGACCGCATAGTCAAGCATTAAAACACTAAATGCTCAGTCTCTAGTGTTAGTGTTTGTAAGTTTGGGTACAAACTGACCGAAAAAAAATTCTGAAGTGGGAATTATTAAGTATACCCTCCTCTTCAATCAACAATCATGTACTGTAGTACAAACTTAGAAATATAAAACAGAAATCTTGCTGAAGTTGCTGTTTAAACTATACAATTACCTTTGGAAAATGGTTTGACTTTGCTCTAATACATATTTTCCACAGACCCCAGCCCAAGCATACTTGCGAATAGTCCTGAATAGTTTGGGAGAAATAAAAAAAGTCTCCCAAACCAAACTGCTTGAAAGATATACCAATGGATACAGCAGCTGGAATGTATCTTCTGGCTGGAAGGATTTATCTTGAATTTGTTTAATGAAGTCGAATCAAACATGAATATACTAACGTTTTGTTTCTCTTGAGCCCCAATAGTAATAGATCCCATAGAAAGTTACACAACAGATTTGTATGTCACAAGGCATACTGATGGAATTTACTTAAGAACGAGTCAACTTTTGACTACAAAATTTTCACAGTAGAATCCTTGCACAGTTAAATGATTCTAGAATAGTTTCACCTCAAGTTGAGGACCACCCCAAATCATGTCATTTACCCTTAACCTTTTCAATATATTATTTCTTACAATCTAGCATTGAGAGGGTTAATACTAACTGTTTATAGACACCACCTTGCTCTAAAGGCCAGAGACCTGGAACTTTGGAGCATATAATTTGATATCTATTGTAAAAAAAGATGTAACAATGATACCTTCATACAAGTTTCTTTTATCACAATGATACCTTCATACAAGTTTCTTTTATCATTGATGCTTTGTACTATGAATGATGTTCTTTTCTTGTTGCCACATTTTTGAATGTAATTGTTGGGATATTGATAAAATAACTGATGAGTAAGAGATGAGGAAATAAGGAAAACAAGAAATCATATTAGTGTATTGGCACTGAACGAGAGAGTAAAGCATTTATAATGGATTTAAATTTGAAGCAGGTGGTACATACACATATTTCATATCAACTTCAGAATATGATGAAAACAAACGTAAAGCTGCCAAAGTACTTCAACCTCCTAAATCAATTGAAAAAAAGAAAAACTTTGACATTTTGAATTGATTTCCCACTTGCAGTGATATTTGTTTACTTCTGAGCAGTGTACTATGAACATTGTCAGAGCATTCTTGTTAAAGTGTATCATTTTTTTTCTAATGTCTTTTCCTATTTATGATTATAGTTGGGAGAAACAGGAAAGTTATTCTATACTGAGTCATACCTGGAGATGCAAATTTAAATTGACTATGACATGATATGGCACTCAAAATTCACAAACTGAATTCCTACTCTGCTGCCATCATAACATTTTCCCCTAATTCTCCCATAATACATCTTCAACTAAGCAGTGACATAGCCAGGCCTTTGTTTAAGGGAGGGGCAGTTGCCTCCGCCAGTGTAAAAAAGAGAGGGGGTAACAAAGTCCCGAAGAGATGTCTTATGGTATAAAACATTCTTCAAGAAAAAAAAATTGACATGCCCCCACCTCACCCAGGGAAAAAAGTGTGCCATTACTCTCTCTCCCCCAATAGGGGGGAAATTGTGACATGCCTCACCCCCAACAATTGAAACAAGTGTGGCATCCCCCCCCCCCAAAAAAAGGGGAAAAATGAGTGTGACATGTGGCACATGCCCCACCCTCCAAAACGGCAAAAAGTGTGACATGCCCCCCATAAAGGAAAAGAGTGTGACATGCCCCCTTCCCCATAAAGGAAAAAGTGTGACATGACCCCCCCCCCCCAAATAAAGGGAAAAAGTGAGACAAGCCCCTACCCCCCCCCCTCCAAAAAAAAAAGGGATCAAAGTGTGACATTCCCAATTTTCTTTTTCCTCCATCTTATTTTACATTGTAGGGAGGGGGATCGCCTGCTCCTATCACCCCACTTCCTGGCTATGCACCTGCAACAAGAATAAGAGAGGTGTATAGCTTGTCACATCTGACTAGCAATCCTACATGCCTTGTTGACTATGGCCTGGCCTGGGGCCAGGGACCAAGTCAAGTGCTTCCAGGTGGAAAGGCCTAGGGGCAGGAAGCCCCTAGCTCCTGGCTGAAGCTCTTTGAAGGGTTATGTCTGAGATGACTAACTCAGGGGCGGCGCCTCAGGTGGGTGGGGGGACTACCCCCTTATTGTTTTCAAAGTTAACCCATTGATGACAGTTTGATTTTGCTTTAACATGCATTCCGCACAGATAGTGGAGCAGATAACTGCATATTTTGGGTCGAATCGTTCAAATTGTGATAAAAGCACCAAATTTTGCATGAATATTTGTTGAGGGGTGTCCTTTCTGAAAACAACGCGGGCCACGTAAAATTTCCAAAATGATGGGTTATGGGGGCCATTTTTTCAAAATGGCCGCCATGTACAACCTATATTGAGCAGTTTTGAGAATGATTTTGAATGGAACCTCTTATAACCATAAGTTTGGTATCATTTTAAAGACATTTAAATTTTCTACTAGTTGATACCACACTTGATTGGATTACGCTAAATTTAACAGCATTTTAAGGCCTAAATGTGAGTTTTTAATGTCTTTTTTTCAAAAATTGACATTTTAGTGAATATATATTTTACTCTATTTCAAAACATTTTGTCAAGAAGGCATCCAAACTTCTCATAAAACTGCCCCAATATATAGTCAATAATGCGTTGAAATGGCACGTTCACTGCATTTTTATAAAATGTGTGATATTGCTTCAAAGTTAAATCCACTCCTTGTAATCCAGCATTAGCGTTGGGCAAAATTTACATCGATGTATTTATACATTTAGGCAAATGGGGGGGGGGCGGTGGGGGAGGGTACAGTGCGATATAGTACTACGTCACATAAGTGTCCATTTGAATATTTGATTTTAACAAATCGCAAAAATACATCCGGTCTTTTTGGTCATGTGTTTAAAATTGTAGTTAACATGAAAAACAGAGTCAAGCTATCAAAGATACCCTACTGTGAATCACGGAGAAAAAATTAGATAAAGTTGAGTAAATTTATGTCATTTCTGACATATATAAAACACGTTAGCTTATATTTCCTGAACTAAATTACACTGGCGTAGATCCCAATATGGAAATCTTGTTCTATCATTAATGGCTCTAACTCAATAACATTTCCACAACAATAAACAAAAAACATATGTTTTGGCTTTTTCAGCATGAAACATAGAGGCTAACCCACAGTGTAACAAAAAAGGTGAAATCTGTTATTAAAATATTTGTCAAAATAAATGAGACTTAATTATAGTATTTACGTTACTGAAATATATTCGTAAAATTGTGATAAATTTTTTGGGTTTTACCAGCTATTTGTACTTATTTTATAGCCGAAATTGTAGAAATTGATCAAAAAAAAATCTGTGCGCTCTGAAATTTTGATAAATATATGTGGCTAACACCACAAGCACAATATCGATTTAAAATCATTTACCTTAAAAGAGTGGTTTAGTACTATATTGCTCCGAAATCTTTATTGACTTCATCTTTATTGGTTGAAGTCAAATATTATATTTTTAAACAAGATATAAGTGGTGGATAAGGATCATGAACACGTTGTGTAACTCTAATTTTCACAAAAGTGAGGGTTAGACTATAATTCAGTCTGACGCTGCCCTTCAAATTATATGTAGATAATTTGCTCTCGACATACCTTTGTGTGTGATGATCAGTTTGGCATTCCATGAATTGTCACCGGGTGCCCAATTATTTATTTCTCAAAATCGAAAAGTGAGGCGTTACATACTCATTTATCACTTACATAGTTTCAATTTTGTCCTCACATTTACTATGTGTATAATTATTCCGAATTTACTTTGAAACAAAAAATCATCTACACAATACGCGTTTGTCTTCTTTGATGATTCAAAGTTTCCAATATTGTTTGCTTTTGCATCACTCTATGGAATTGCTCTTTCATCAATTATGACCATTGCAATGAAGTGCGATTTTTTATTAAAATACAATATGCAAAAGGCTAATTTTCATGCAATTACACTGTTGATATAACTAAAATATAAAAATACAAACTAAGTTGGCCAAGCAACCCTTACTTTTTCAATAAGACCTACTGTATGCTTGTGAATATGCAGCGCTTAAAATTCCACCATCTAAAATTAATTTGATGAGTCCAGGTCCAGACGCAATAGTACTTGCCTGTGTCCTACTAAGAAATGGTGTTTTGCTTACCCTAGGCTACGCTCTTAGAGTTTGGACATTGATAGCCCTTCTATTAAAAAAATAATGGAATGATGTAACTTGTTCCATATAATCATTAAAATGATTGACTCAGTCGTGAAAAGTTTTTTCATGTCATATCACAATTTTTTGGTAAATCTGCAAAAATACCCCATTTTTTTCAAAGAAGAATTCACCAGTCAGGAGAAAATGACCAACTTCTGGGTCAAACTGCTATGAAAACTTACACTTAATTATTTAGGGGGGGGGGGGGGGGGGGGGGGGTGATGAATGTTGTATACATGTATAGGCTTGTCAATATTGATTTTCGTTTATTAAGCTTTGATACCACACTCACATGGTAAGCAGTATAGGTTCCTTTCAAATTGAAATCGTTCAAATTGCTCTTAGATTCCGTGTAGCAACCCAATATGACCTATAGGGTAGTATAGCCCAAAAATGTGACTACCCCAACTGCGGCAATTGTTGCTAGCCGTCCCATTCAACAACACAGGAACCCTCGCCGCTCATGTACTACCCGCTCCATTATATCAACGCTGAATTAACATGCAGCCATCTACGTTCCGTTACAACAAAGTCACGTAATTAGCAACGCAGATTTGCCCTGGACAGTAAATGTATCATTCAATTAACTTGCCACTATTTAAGTACACCTAAACGGACGTTTTACGTAAAAAGTAAACAAATTAAGTGTTTGATTCATTAACTTCACATTCATAAAATCTGTGCCTGCTGCAAACATCGGTTTCCCAAAAAAACGCTACCCCGGGAATCTATTGAAAGAACCATTTTACGGCTACAGGGAACCTCTCAACGTGCTTGTAGCGTAGAAACATCTCATTGTTAGCTGATTAACTATGATG
>JZLH01S0013103.1:86723-102893 GCA_001188425.1 Eucidaris tribuloides
GTAATTTGTGAAGTGATGGACATCATATGTTAGGTTATTGCAGAAGATGACGAAAAAATTAAAATATGTGAAATACACAACCAATAAAATTTCTATGCACCTGTTTTTTCTTCTGAACTTTTGAGGTCATCATAAGTACATGCACTGTCTGCTGAATTATGTAGTCAATTTCCTGAACATGGCTGAACATTTAACTCACATTATTAACATGCCATGCTTGTTAATTCTGGGTTGGGTTCAGCACAAATGTTTGACAAATATTGACAGATGCTATTTTTTTTTCTTTGATATGAAGATTACACTCTCAATATGCTTATTTGAAAGAGGCAGTCAAATGTCATACATTCTTGATATAACTTTCTACAAGCAAGCATGAATCATTTAATACTGAAATATTTAGCACCCTCTCTGGCTCAAATGATACATAAGGGGACACACATTTTCCCACAATGTAACACAACTGACTGCACGATAATAGAATAACACACTGCCTTCATTTTCTAAATTGCATTCCAATACATTATAATGTATTTGCATCAATACATAATTCTGTCAAGTCCACCTGTATTTTAACAATGCAACTTAATTTGTGTTTTAACAAAAATATAATACAAAACCTGTATATGGTTGAACTTCAAACTTTCTAACCAACGGATTTAAATTGCTTTTAAGTGAAATTTTCGCACGCAATAATCAATTAATGCTAATTGTCAACTATACTTATGTTCACACTGATCATATTTATCTTAAAGATAACTTATACATGTCGTTTGATAACATTGATAGGCAGGTAGGCCCTATATTGAAGTTAAAGGGACCGTAAAGTCGCAAGTCGTGGGCGTTTGGACCTGGCCTGACTCAGGTAATATTCGGGAATGCCCGTATACTTTCGGAAAGCGAGCACGCACGAATTGTGTGCAATTCCCTATGCAGCACGTATTCACCCAAAGAAAGGCGAACTAAGCCCAACTGACCCTCATCGGCAATTCTGTTTGCAGCTCCATGATTGTTGTTACGCACCACTGAACTCTACACTACGTAGCATAGAGTTCAGTGTTACGCACTGCCTAGCAATGGGGGCAAGCGTAAGGTAAATAAACGTACATGGATTACGAGCAGCGCGTCCCTTTAAAGTGTGAATACAGTACACTTGCAGAACTACCTCTTGTTAACTTTAATGAACACAAGAGTTGTAGTGATTAAGTTGTGGATACCTTGTCCTTGATGATTACCAATCACTGATTGTCAAAAATTATTGGCAGTAAAGGTTAGTGACATGATTGGAAACACTTGAAAATGCCTCAAGAACCAAATCAGTTGAAATATACACCAACTATACACTAGCTGGAGTGGATCTCCCAGCTGGAAGGATTTGTCTCTAATACATTTACTTAAGGAGAATCAAGCATGAACATACTATTTTAATTTTATCGGGCACGATAAAAATAGGACCCCTACAGAGCCACACAGCAGGTTTGCCTGACACGAAGGATATTTACATTAGTTATTTTAGAATATGTCAACATTTGACTACAAGATTTTCACAGGAGAATCCTTGCATAGTTTACTTGATTCTAGAATAGTTTCAGCCCAAGTTGAGGACTACCCCCAATCATGTAATTTACCTTTAACTTCACATCAATTAGAAAGAAGTCATCATACATATGACCTACATGTATTGTAAGTGTTTCTTGAATAAACTTATTGGTAAAGAAAGCTAATTTCTTGCCATTGATGGTAAGTTATCAATATGGAAAGTTTAACCCATTGAAGACAAAGAATGGGATATGTCTGGTTGGCGTGTATGTAAACTTAGTGTTATATTGAAGTCAAATTGTCTCCAATGGGTTAATATCATCAATGATAAAGATCCTGTGTGAACGTGACTTGTGTTAGCGCTTCATAACTTGGTAACTTCCGAAGCCCCAGGACATGGAAGGACCTAGCAGGAACTTGCAGATTGTTATCACTAAACAATCTTGTTGTGATTAGAAGTACTTTATGATGATGCATTAATCACAGAACTTATGAAAATTATCACAAGTCTGTAGGACTGGGAGGGATTTCCCGATCAAAAGGTGTTTTTTGACAGAAAGGGTCAGACCATGGTCAGACATAATTTGAAAATAGGTGAGCTAAATTTGCCATTTCATTGTATTTCTGTGAATACAAGGACATTTTCAGGTCACACTCATAGGTAGTGCAGTTTGCTCCATGCTGTCATGTATGATACTTCAGACTGAAGGCACATATGTAGATACATGTAGATAGATAGATAGATACATAGATAGATAAAGATAGACAAGATAGATAAGATATATAGATAGATAGATAGATAGATAGATAGATAGATAGATAGATAGATAGATAGATAGATAGATAAAGATAGACAAGATAGATAAGATAGATAGATAGATAGATAGATAGATAGATAGATAGATAGATAGATAGATAGATAGATAGATAGATACATGTAGATAGATTAGATAGATAGATTGATAGATTAGATAGATAGATAGATAGATAGATAGATAGATAGATAGATAGATAGATAGATAGATAGATAGATAGATAGATAGACAGACATATAGATGGATAGATGGTATACAACAGTAGAGATGAATAGATTGATCACTACCTACACAGGAACAAAGATTTATTTATCAAAATTTGTCATTAGAAAATAAAGAAAACCTAACAAACCTCAGAAACATGTGACAAAAAAAATTCCACTTCAACAATTATTTGGAGCTGCACAGCTAGCAAGAGAGGAGACATCCAGGTATGTTGAATCGATGATAATGTAGGTGGACATGGCGACAGGAAAAAACAAATCTGGGCGTAAAGGGCGACCGCCGAGGAGAGAGGACAATTGTCATCACGTCAACTGAACGCTAAATACCGCCGATATGGATGAATACTTCAGTCCGTTAAGACAATATTCCCTGGCTCAAGAAAGGGCAGAGGTATGTCTCTCATCCTATTCAAGTTGGCTCATGAAAACTCTCTCACCAAAATCCCCTCTTCATGAACGGTCTCTCACCAAATCCCCTCTTCCAAACATCACGTCTTGACAAAGCAAACAGTCTTTGTGTCTTTTTGGGTCTCGGTCAAATCCTACTGTACCAAATATCATACAGTCTATGACAGAATAAACATGGGACACTTTTAGATTTCAGAGATATCGTCTTTATGTTTTTACCCCTTGGAGATGTTTTAATTTCAATATAACACACAGTGTCCATATACCCCAATCCGAGATATCTTGTTCTTAGTACTCAACAGGTTAATAAGTACAGCTTTAATCTGTGACTCAATCAATATTGATAATATGGGACTGGTATATATGTGAGAACATACACCTGTTACGGACAGAAAAATACTGGTCATGATCTACTACAATATATTATACAACTTTTAAAAATTACCTCCAACATAAAGATATAGGGGCCTATCTGCCCATCTTCTGTCTATGTACTGAATTTTTATCTAATATAGCTTCTTTCTGCGCATCAATCAATATTGACGATGGGGGATTGATACCTGCGAGAAAATACACCTGTTACTTTCAAAAACATACTGGTATAATATGACAAACAAGTTAAATGAATTCCTTTCTAACATAAAGATGTATCTGCTCATCTTTCTGTCTCTGTCTACATACTGCCTTTTCAATCAACATACACTGTCTCCATCTCATCCAGCCATCCAGTCCCCACTAGAGCCAGGGATTATTTATCTTGCAGTCTGATTATTTCTCTTCAGTTCTCCATCAACACGCATCTTCCTACCGATTCACATCTCGTTGCATTCATCCATCAGATATTTGTCTTTATGAGTCTGCGTATTGAACCACCTGCTTGTATCTATGTATAATTCAATTGATCTACTTTCATGTTACTTGTGAGATAGAGAGAGAAAAAAAAAAATCATCTGCCATACTCCATAAACTACATCATACTATGTCTACAGACACAGTGCAAAAACATGTCATCACCACATATTTCATTGAGGTTTTCCTTTCATCTTTGTAAAATTGCACTACAGATCTCACAATTTAACATACATTTAGGCATCTTATCTGTGGAAAAAGTTTAACCAGTCCAATGTAGGAATAAAATATAATAAATAGATGTGGGACACTGGGACCTATAGTTTAGAAACAAATTGTATACGTACCTCCTTTTAGATTTTCATTTATTTATACAATTTATCTTTTTACCTTCACTTCACAGAAGATACAGTTTCACAATTCATACTTTCAACTCTAACAGTGCTGAAGGTGCAAATATGCACCATACAATACACACAATGTCCATACAGCTGTAATTTCTCTGGTATGTTAAGAGTTCAATTACCATCTCACATCATCCTCATTCTGTACAGCACTGCCTCCCATGTTTGGCTGAAATTACTTCTACTCTTTAACCCACTGGAGACTAAGAACGAGATATCTCAGGTAGAGGTCTATGAAGAATGTGGGTTATATTGAAATCAAATCATCTCCAGTGGGTTAATGTGTCAAGCCTATTGACACATTGAACAACTTTTGGAATGTAATGTCAATTTCGAAAGGGTATAACTTTATCACACATACATGTTGGATAAATGTTCTACACAATGTAGATCAAAGTAAACACTTATAACAATGTAATTTTTAGTGAAAGATTGTTCAGATTTTTGTGAGTTAAAATTAATTTTGTGAAGTGCTGTATATCCAAAAATACACAGAAAATGTGCATAATCTTCCCATTTCACAAAAAAATATAAATTTGTAAAAAACATTATCCAAGGCAAAAACCTAGTGGTTTTATATGTAATTTGGTGAGGCCTGTCCCTTTGCTATACAAAAATGAAAGAACAAATTGCATGATCATACATTCATATGATTAACGCAACAATTCAACAATATGCGGTGTTAACTTGTGCCAGCAACACGTAAAGAATTCTCCAACATGCCAAAGTAACATGGCATGTTAAGAGTTAATACTGTGATCATATGGAAGTTATAACAGCTTCTACATGTACTCTGTAAATCTCCACCTGCAACTTGACACTGAATGACAAATAATTTGCTAGAATGTACTCCTGAGCAGAGATATGTTTTCGTAGGAGATCGAGTAACTGCCCCAGGCTGATAAATAATATTTACATGATTTCTGTATTTTCGTAGGCTGGACATTACTGTTATGATTTGCAGCAAAGCTAGATCTGAGGTTTGTAACAGTAATATAACAAGTCAAATTTCTGCCGGCATTTTGGCAATGAAGGAGTAATGTACTGATAGGAGACAAGATTACGTCTCGAATATTTCCTTTGTTATAAGTTTTGTCTCCATTGGTGTTAGCTGTGTAGGCATGTTGCCAATGTTGATTTCTGGAACTACAGTCCCAAGAAATGAACTGTGAAAATCCTGAAATATTTCATAAGAGTTTTGTGTTGAAGCATTTCATGATAGAGCTTATTTTTGAAACACTGTATGGATACCCTATTCAACACATCCAGTGGCAGATCTACATTATTGGGGGGGGGGTTTAACCCCCGCCCCCCTTGGGCTGCCTTGTGAAAATGTGATGTGCACAGAAAACATCATCATGTTTAAACAGCATTGGAAAGCAGTACAAAACCATTAATCTTAGCATAGAATAGTATTGAACATACACAATTCAATTTGTCAGTGCACTTCATGCCCAAAATTCTGTATTGCAAAAATAGATTGATGCCCCTGGGTCTACCCCTCCCCCCCCCCCCGACGATCTGTTTATAATGGGAATGTGATTTACATGTAGTAGTGCTTGACAAACTCCCTATCTTCATAATGAGATACAACTTAGATACTCATGAGGTATGAGCGTTGTAAACATTTATGAAAATATGAAAACTACTCAACTGTACATGTCTGTGCACTACCAATATTCTTACTTAGTGTAAACAAAAAGAATAATAGGTAAGGTATACATGTATATCTCAAATTTATTTATAGAATTTGATCAGAATTTTTTCCCAAAATATAACTTAGATCGAGATACTTACTTACAGAGCACAAACAAAATCACCTCTTCAATCAAACTTGTACAAGAGTTACTGTTCCCCCAAATATCTACAGTATAGCTTTGTTTCTCCAAATAGATTACACAAGGAAAAGTGAAATATACATATCTAAATTTTGATCAGTAAACAAATAACAAATTTCAGCAGTGAAACAAATAATTTCAACAGTTTCATAGTAAACATTTTTATCACACACAAAAGCACAGCCTTGTTCAGAAGCACAAGTAACACGTACGCACATTGTGAAAAATTTAGCTTTTTGACCCAGATCAGGAAGTTTAATTATCATTACATGTAATTAAATGATCTTCAAAGGCTATAAAAAATTTGTACTAACAAGCCATAATAGTATCCTATCCATTACCCTGGGGTCCCCTTCACTCAATCCTATTCATTTTATTCCCCATCAAAACATGTTTTATGGTGGAATAATTCAATAAGTCCTGAAAAGCATTTCTAAGGTATCCCTAGCAGTCAGCGAACAATTACTTGGTGCATGAAAGTGTTCCTATTGAGTTGAAGGAAGTTGTAAAGATCACACGCTATTAACTTAAAGCCTGTTACAGGAGTTAACCCCTCTACAGAGATTTGCTGTAGAGTGTGGATAGTTTGTGCTATGCTGATATGATATCATAGAATATAACCCTTACAATCAATCAATCAATCAATTAATCATTCATTCAATGAATAAATAAATAAATATACAGATAAGCAGAAAAATTAACCCCCCCAAAAAACCAAAAGACAAATAATTTATGAATACATGAACACAAAAATTAAAGCAAGAAATTGAATAAAATTTAAAAGAAAATTATATACCACATTACACAAGTAAACAGAATTATATAAACATGTTAAAGCCACTGGATAACATTTACCACGGTTAAAAAAATATGAGCTACATAATCCTCCATGCTCCAAGTGTCTTTGGTAAGGTCTAAAAATAAAGCCCTGAAAAAATTGCATTTCAAAATGATGATTTAGTGCTTTAAAAAGTGAAAATCATAAGTTGACTGGATTCGCCTGTCCATTTCCTCTCATGGACTTACTGTGTGTGGATCTAGGCTATTTTTTACTCGCTCCGAGTACTAATTGTTTATTCATTCATATCTTGCCAGTGGCATCATAAATTTCCAAACGTTTGTATTCTAGTGTGTTTACTTGTTCATTCAAACACTACTTTGTAGCTCAGAGCACAAAGTTTCGACAGTTTTTTTAATTTAAACTCCACAATGTTAGCCTATTACTTTAAAAGAAAAAAATAGACTTAGATATTTAGTGCATTTTTATGAGTCATGCCATTCGCTAACCATTTTGGTTTCTGCTTTATTACCTTTGCATCTTAATTTGATCCAGCCATCATTCAATTCATTTGGAAAACAGGTTAAATACACTTATGTCAAGAATATTTTCTGGAAATAGTGTTAAATGATAATAAATCAGTCATTTCAAGTTTTTCATTCATTTGCTTTGAAGTACGGTATTTGGATTCTGAAATCAAAAACAAATTTTGCATTACTAAATAACTACTGAGAAAAATGGGGTTGGTTTGGAGCTGCTTGCTCACACTGTGAAATTCCATTAATTCAGACTTTCATTCAAAGATTCAACAGATTATATGGCTAGTGATTTTGAAATTGTTGATGTTTGAAAACTTAGATCTCCATTTTTCCAGTTTTCCATGAGCAGGCAACAGAGCATGGTCGATTGGCCTTAGATAGAGTTATAACAATGTCTCATCCTATAATAAAATCACTGCTCCATGTAATAAATTTTAGCCAGCTCGGTATGTGACATAGAAAACAAACCTTACAAAAACGTTCAGCTGTACATTTAACATAAAAGTGTGATACAAGTATGTTTAGTTCCCATAACCCATACCCATGGCTTAATCTGACCTATTTTAATTAGTTTTTGCAAATCTCTCTCTATCCCATACACAGCTCCATCATTCAAAATTCTCATGTTTTATGTTGGGGGAAAAAAGTCGAGACCACAACCACAAAAGTTACATGATCTTGTTAATCCAGCTTCATAGAGTGGATAAAAGGAACTAAAATTCCTTCAAATTCTTCAGTTAATCTGTCTACCCTTCTCTTCCAGACAACTCCTCAAATTCTCGCTGCTAAAGGCCTACTTCCTTTGATGTGATTAAAGGGAAATTGCATGATTGGAAGCAAGTCTTCATTTTGAGATAAAACTTTTTTCAAATGAAGTACACTGTTCAAGGTTTCTGCTGTGAAAATTTTGTGGTCAAATGTTTACCCTTTTTAAAATAATTAGAATCAGTATTCACTGTGATAGGGAAATTGTTGTACAGCTTCGTATGGGTTCAATGTCTGTCAGGACCATACTTTAATTCAATAGGTCTACTGGTATTTTTGCTCATTTCTCCTCAAGTAAACAAATTCAAGACAAATCCTTCCAGCCTAGACATACACTCCAGTTAGCATACCTGCAAACCGTTACGATTTTTCCACGGCAATTCTGTTCTTATTACAGTAACTAGGTGGTGTGTTCAACAACAAAAACGTAGATTAAAATAAAAATAGACCATGAATGACCAAAATAAATGAAACTACTGAACCAAGTGCATTGGTTACTATAGTGATTTTAATGCAACGCCCAAATTGTAATGCAAATGCTGTGTTTTCATTCACTGGTGAGTGCCAGAACAAAAGGTTTGTTTCATTCATGCTTTTTCTCATAAGAAAACTTTTGGTTCAGCTGTTTCAAATATTTTTCTCATTCGCAACCTAATCTCATTTTTTTAATCATGTAAACTTTTTATTGTTTACTGTACCGCCTAATAACTGTAATAAGACCAGAACTGCCCTGGAAAAATTGGGATGGTTGGCAGGTATGAGTTAGGGTATAGATTGGTGTATGTTTCAACCAGTTTGGTTCTCGAGATATTTTCAAGTACTCCTGTTGAATCATCACCCTTTAAAGTTGATGTTTTCTGTAGAGCGTTTCTCTTCTTTCATCAATGCTATCATTTTTCCCCCTATTATAGCTCTGTTCCAGACTTCATGGTCACAACCAAGTTCAGAAAACTTTACACATTACTTTCACACCAGTCTGTAGTTTAAAGCAATTTGCTAAATAATGCCAGATATGAAAGTTACTGTGACATACAAAACTATTTCACAATGGATGAACAGTGTATTAATAGGTGTGTATATATGCGTTTGTCTTCGTGCGTGCATGTCTGTACAGCTGGTAAAAAATATTTGGAGCAAGTCCTTTTTTGGAGAACACAAATACTCATGACACAAAATAAGCATTAATTGATGAATGTAATCATACAAGAACTTGTACTATTACAAAGCAATTAATCAAACTGCAATGCCAACATGAGAGGGTTTCCAAGGCTAAAGTGAAATAATTACTGTACACTTTATATACTTGTACAGATAAACATGAAAAACATCAGTTTATAAACCAGCAATAATTGTCCTAGACATACGTCTTTAGAAATTGAAATAGTTAACTGAGCTAACATTTAATGTGAAACAACTTCCACTTTATATATACAAGAGTCTTCTACTCTAATCATAGGTCAAGAGCTTTTCTCTGTGGTTTTACGTCTACAAAAATATGTACGGAGGGATTTCCATGATTATTTAGGGAATTTTCTGGGATTTCCACGACTGGAATTCGGAAGAATGAAATCCATTACTTCCTGGAATTGTAGATTTCTGTAGGAATGGAATAAAAATTAGAAAATCTGGGATGACGTGGGGTTAGGAAGTCAAGGGACCTACCTTGTACCCGACTCGCGGTAGGCTTGCGTCCTTTCATGTAGGAGCAGGTGGTGTTGTCTCCATTACACACCCCGCATCGGTCGAGGACTGCCGTCGAGTTGAACTGGTAATCGCAACCAACGGGCTGTTGGTGAAAAAAAATAAGATGTGTTCAAACACAGGTTGGACACCTCAATTTGTAAACGATCCACACTATTTCACACATAAAATGACCTCACTTCATGGGTTCTCAAAGACAATTACATACCGGTACACAATTTTATTAATCACTAAACTCTTCACTCTTGACCATGACTTTCTGCTTCTGAAAAATATTTTCAACGTCCCTGACCTTCCAGAAATTCCCTGACCTGTAAAAACCGTGATTATCTCTTGGTTGGCCATGAAGGGATTATAAATATATGAAAGTTTATGATTTTTTTAAAACAAGGTCCATACAACATGACTATTTTCTTCATTTATTCTAGTCGAAATGTGTACTTTATGGGACCATTGCATTTGCAGGCAATATAACCATAGCATTATGGTGTATATGACTTAAAGACAGAGTACGGGATTTGCACATCAGAAAACGGCAAAATGAATTAAATCAGCTCAAATCATTCACAATGTGAAGATTAGTATAAATAAACAGATGTCTTAGAACCTTTGGGTAGAATATATAGTTTTGGTGAAAATCTGGACATTTCAACTTAAAAATTTACAGTAACGTTAACGTGCACGGGCCGTTCCAAAATTGTCCGATCAGTCGTTAGCCGAAGGTCGCGCGTAGTTTAGCTGTTTAACCAATCAGTGTGCTCCGCTGGTCATGCGAACGTACACATAACCGCGATTCGCAATTTGAGCAAAATTTAAACTCGCAGAAAGGACAATATTCATTGTTAGTTTTTCTCATAAAACAAGAAATTCATGATGTATGGATCTTAAACTTTCAACACACCATTTGTAAGTACTAAACTACCATTTGGTAAATGAAGGGAAGTAATGGAGTTGCAAATCCCAAACACAATCTTTAACCCTTTGAAGACTAGACACGAGACATCTCATGTTGATGTCTATGGGAAATGCATGTTAAAGCAAAATCAAACCGTCTTTAATGGGTTAAAGGTTCATCATCATTTGTGGGCTTGTGGAAACCAGTTTAAGCATGCCATGAACTGAGCTTCTGTACAAGTCCATTGTCCCCGAGGGATGAAGTAAAGCAGTGGAAATGCATTTATATTTCTTGATCAATATCATAGACGTAAATAGACAAGGTAAGAAGTCATTCAACTAGTCATTCAACAGAAGTTCTAACATACCTGACCTAGACAGAAGTTCTAACATACATTAACGTGTAGGCCTATTTAGCCATGTACTGGGTAGGAGGAAATACCGATTTCTTGATGGAAATTCATTACAGCCAGTACATTACCGCTTGAACGGAATCTCTAGTTACCTGTATCAGGCTTCAACATGCCCACCGCCTGATTGTTTTAGGCAAGCAAGGCTTCAAACTATGTTCTTAGAATAGAGATGAATCATGTTCAGGAATTATCTATTTCTAGTTTTGTTGCTTAATCTGGTAATGGGCATTCCCAAGGGCATACATGTATCTTTTCCCCTAAAAGTATATTTGTGTGTTTATTGACCTGGTTTCTTCTGTTTCTTTTCATGCTCACACAGGGACATCTTTGAAAAGGAATTCTGTGTTATATAACAGCAGCATTTATTATTATCTTAAAAGTAAACTGTTCACATTAATTGTGATATTATTTATATGTGAAAATTTGGAGCGTCATAGATAAATGGAAAGACAGATACATGAAGATGGATAAACAGATAGATAAATAGATAGATGGACAGATAGATAGATTGATAGATAGATAGATAGATAGATAGATAGATAGATAGATAGATAGATAGATAGATAGATAGATAAAAAACAGGCCTAGATGAATAAAGAGATCAATGGATAGATAGAAAGATGGATAAACAGATAAATGGAGATAAAGATAGTTAATAGACTGAGTGATTGATACAGATAGCAGACAGTAGTAGACTGATAGTCATCTCCTCCTCCTCCTCCTCCTCCTCCTTCCATCCACCTCCTTCCCCTTCTATTTCTTCTTCTTCTTCTTCTCTCTTCTTCCTCTTCTTCTTCTTCTTCTTCTTCTTTTCTTCTTGCTTTCTCTTCTTCTTCTTCCTTCTTCTTTCTTCTTCTATCTTCTTCTTCTTCTTCGCTATTTTTTTCCTTCTTTCTTCTTCTTTCTTCTTCTTCTATCTTCTCTCTTCTTCTTCATTTCTCCTACCTTTTCAGAAAATGAAACTTTTTTGATAAGCGGTTTTGGCTGTAGTCGAATTTCTGCACAATACAATACTTCAATTCTTTCTTGATGTTAAAATACACATAAAGCAATGTTTCAAAGACAGAAAGACTTGGCTATAGTGTATAAGTTTCAATAAAGCACAAAATGCATGTACTCAAACTTGTTGAAAGAACTCTAATCCAAGTATACAATACACTCAGCAATGCCATAGGCTTATTTTCACTCATAATATTGCAAGAAACAATCATGGTTAACGGCACTTTGCCCCCAATTTAGTCCTGAACCACGAGTGGTCAGAAAATATCGCTTCATTGTTAGGAATTTGCCTTCCAGAATTCAAGCAGCTTACCAACTTTCTGGCGACATTTAAATCAGAGCAAATTGTCTTTATAAGAAAAATGGTCTGGGGTATCGATATGAGAAAATGAAATATACCACAACAAAGGCCTTGGCATACATCGTCCAAGTTTATAATCCTTTGATATGATATTTTGGTCAAAGGATATCACTTTCTTGGATTATTAATGAAGTTTTATATCTTTGAGGTTTCTGAGTGTTTTTGTTCCTTCGCGTGTCTGGAGGTGATCGTGCAACAATCCACACTCTTCACAAAACTGTATCCACATATCATGTGAAGAAAAAAGCTCCATTAGGAATCGTGGCCCCACATCGTGAAATCTATCTGAAAAGTTATGAATGGAATGTTTTGAAATATAGCAGATTTTGAACTTGACCAGCGGCAAAGATAAAGTGCTTAGAAGACAACGTCAACAGAATATTGGACAAACTTTCACAGCATTTCAAATTGTGGTTTATATTATGCAAAACTTGGAAAAGTGAAATAGTACCATACTGTGAATCCATTTTGCTTTTGGCAATTATGCCTCAAGCTTGTGTCAGCTTTTTGTATTGTCATGAAACTTCCCGTCATTTGACTGATTTTCTTTGTATTTTCCTTGATGCAATTACAGTTCAATTACAGCCAACAATAGAAAAATATTACTGTAAAATTTGGACAACACATGTTCAATTTCTTTCAACTCTTCTGCACAAATTGAACTAATAATCGCTGTCCATTATAAGGTTAATGTAATCTAAACATAACGTGACAAACTCGGTTTGGCTGTGGTTGTCTTTGTTTGAAACAACTGTTAAAATGAGCACTAAAACTGTACATTACTAATATTAATAAAAACTGCTATCTACATTAGCAATGTTTATTTCCCAAACCTGTTAAAACTTTGAAAACTAATTTTACTCGGTTACTACATTATTCCATATCACCATTAATGTTCTCTGCACTAATCTTGAGTTAATTAATACAGGACCATAACTCTGTAACCATCACTGATCATTCTAACATCTTTTTACAAGTATTGAGAATAAAATGGACATACTTTTGTAAAATTTAAAAAAAATTGATAAAGGCCCCAAATTTCAGTGATTGTCACAGTTTGCTACAAAATGGATACACAATGATACTAGTAAAAAGAAATAAACTATTGAGGGTCAAATAATCACCAGTGACCAGTAACCTTTTTTTGTAAGGGGGCGGCAGAACCCCCTAGAAATATAAAGCCGTGTCCACACAATCGGACATAAGTGGCTTGTGACCGAGCATAACTTGTGTCGGTAATAGCGTTGGATATAAAGTTGCAGTGAGAATGAACTCTATTGGATATAGCGCGACTTATACCCGACGATTTATATCCGAAGTAGACCAGACATAAGTCCGGTAATAAGTTGTTACCGGTAATAACAAAATATGTGTGAACTGTTGTCGGACATATCTGTAACCAGAAAAGGCAATTACTCTTAGCGAAGACAACTTCATTGTTTACCAATTCACATTTCATGCAATTTGGGTCAGAGGTTACGACCCGATAACAACTTGACACACGCCATTTCCGGTCTGCTATTACCGGTAATAACGTGAGTAAGCTTTATCGGGCATAAATATGTCAGGTGTAAGTGCTAATACAGACGTGAGTGGACGCGTTGGTGGATTAACGAACAGATTTTAATTACGTCGGACTTATGCCTGACAAAGATATGACCAGTAATAACTGCCTTTGTGAACGCAGCTATGGGGATGTTCCATTGGCCCCTGGGAGCTGGCAGTGCTGTCCTACAAAAAAAAAATGTTCCCAGTACCCCATCCCAACCCCTACACAACCTCCACCCATATATACAGAAGGTAATTGAATTTAAGGAGAAATATATTCTGACAATCACAAATACTAATGAATATCACATTACACCATACGAGTTGAAACAGTCCACAACATAATAACACAAAACAAAAACAAGAGTAGAACGATTTGGCAAATTGAGAGCATGCGTGCAAGACAGAAAAAAAGAAAGAAACACAGTTACTGAGTTTAATAGCCATTTTGTCAAAACATGAAATGTATACAGGGGAACCCCAAGGGCTGCAATTTGGTACTGAGAATTTGGATGAGGAAAACTTTGAGTGAATTGGTGTAAACAATATCTGTTTTGGCAGCTTCCATTCTTAGCTCTCACAAAGTCTGCAAGACAACGGCTGGTGCTCCGAGAGGTCATGTGACCTAAGAATGTCCTTCTCCAGGGGAACAATGCTGCTCCCTTTTTAGATCGAAATCTGCACTTGGTGACATTGACATTGAAAAGAATTGGGAAAGTAAATCTTAGTCGCAAAACAGGATTTGAGAGAAAGGGACCTGGTGATGAAACACCTCGGGAATATAAACTGTGATGGTAGTGTCACAATCAAAAGAGTGAAAAACTACACAAAACAAAAAGAAAAATGTGTTTCAATTTAAAAAAAAAATGTTTATGTGATCATGTTTGCAGCTCTAATGTCTTATTTGTAGTAAACTAATTTTATCACAACTGACCCCTGTTTAGCTCAAATCAAATGGAGAGACAGGGCACGCGAGAATTGTTTCCAACACAACATATTATGTCCCCCCCCCCCTTCCCCCATTCCTTCTTCTCTCCTGCTCAACAACTTTCATTTCTCCTCAATGGTATCTGCCAGAAATTTCAAGCCATGTCCACACGATCGGACATAAGTTGCTTGTGACCGGGCATAACTTATGTCGGTAATAGCGTCGGATATAAAGTTGCTGTATGAACGATTGTCGGGCATAACTCTATCGGATATAGCGCGACTTAAACCCGACGATTTATATCCGAAGAAGACCAGATATAAGTCCGGTAATAAGTTATACCCGGTAATAACAAAATATGTGTGGACTGTTGTCGGACATAACTCCGACCTGAAAAGGGCAATTACTCTTTGCGAAGACAACTTCATTGTTTACCAATTCACATTTCACGCAATTTGGGTCAGAGGTTACGACCCGATAGTCATTTCCTGTCTGCTATTACCAGTTATAACGTGTCGGGCATAAGTTTTGTCGGGTATAAATGTTAATACCGACACGTGTGGACGCGTTGGTGGATCAATGGAATTTTTTTATTACGTCGGACTTATACCCGACAGAGATATGCCCGGTAATAACTGCCTTTGTGACAACTTAAGTCCTATCTATGATTGAGAGAGAGAGAGTAGGTCAAACAGAAACTAAGAAGACACATACAATATTAACATTTGCAATTACATACTCAGAGGGTGGTTTTAAAGTTTTAAATCAAAAAATGAATTGGGAATAGAATGTCAATTTAACCCCTTGGGGATGGCAGGTTCACACAGAAGCCCAGTACATCAGAGACAACAGGCTTTCACAGAAGTGGGCAGAATGATAAACTTTTCAGTTGAAACTTGCGATATAGGATATAATACTTACAAATACCTCTGACCCACAAAATACACATATTTCTTATAAGTATAAATGAAGAAAATAAACACAACATGTAGACTTTTTCGAGAAAACCTTGAATTTATATGTTTATATTTCCTTCATAGTTGACCAAGGGAAAACTGCATTGTCTCTCATAAAAACATATAGCAGCAAGCCCAAGGTGTTAAGAAGGCTGTGTGAGACAGCATTCCAGTTTTTACTTGTCACCTTGCTGTTTGGCCATGCTCTGGCCAC